>KK114565.1:251236-268930 GCA_000611955.2 Stegodyphus mimosarum
AAAAAAAAAAAAAAAAGTTCTCTAACAAGTTTGGATGGAGAAAAATGCCAGTGATGGAAATGCAGGACGTAGCTAAAAGGCTTACTAAGGCTTGAAAACTAATGTTATTTTGGGGGTCATTTTCTGTGTGATTGCTCACGTTTAATTTATCGTCCTTAGCAGCTCAAAAGAAAGTAATTTCTCTCATTAGAAAGTACTGAATAAGTTTGTTTGCATTTCAGCTTCATATAACATTGAACTGGAAAGGAATTTCAAGTCTAAATGCGTAGTATGTAATAAATATATACTTTACAAAAAATATAAAAGATTGCGGTAACGTTTCAGATTTTCGTTAGTGTAATAGAACACCATTAAAAGATATATTTTTGGAAACATATTAAATTTTCTTTGTAATACAAGGCCAATTAAAATTCTAACTCATCAAGATTTTATCATAGCATTCTTTTTAATCTTATATTTATTAAATTTAATAATATCGCATATATGTCATTAAGTATAATTGTAAATTTGTATTAAAAGCTAAAAATTTGAGTAACAAAATGAAATACTTAAGTAGTAGTGCGTACTTAATCTGTGGCAAACTGTTTGATATATCTGATATAAAATAGCAAAATTATATCAGTATAGTTTATATATTTGTGCATTAAGCACAAATTTGCAGTATCGGTAACTGATCATCATTACATTAAAATAAACTTAAGCTTTAATTAATACATTATTAATGAAACAATATTCACTGTAGTAGTAGGTAGAAAGTAGTGACTCTCAGTAGGTGGAAAAAATTAAATTATTCCTAAAATCTCATTGCGCATCAAGTACAAAACGTAAACAAATTTTTTTAAGTGCCGAAAATTATTGAATTCTTATTCCAAAGGGGCAGTTTGCCCAGAAGGACTATTAACTTCGTTTTGGCATTTTGCGTCGTTCATTAAAAGCGTTGTTTCACTTTTCAAATTATTGCCACCAAATATTATCGCCATGTGTTATATTTAAAGAAATTAAATGATGAAGAATCTGCATAAACGTGTATATGTTTCTCGTATTGTGATAAAACAACGGTATCTAGAGCCATCAAATTTCGAATATTGAACGTTTCCACCCGAGTATGGGCATCTGAAAGCCGAAATTTGGAATTTGTTTTATTATCGATTTCATATTTTGTAAAACTTTAACGAATTTTTGATTTACAAACTTCAACGATTTCAAAGCAAGCAATGGTAACGTTGTATAGAAAAAACATTTTTATCTCTAGCGCGGGAAATTGTGTATCGAAAATTCTAAAGGTATACTCCTTTTAAAATTATTTTGCGATATTGCTCTTGAACTGAATTTTATGGTTTAAGTGCGAAGAACATGATATTTAATAAATAAATGTAACACACAAAATGTTAAATCGCCCCTTTAGATGTAATTTAAAATCTGAAACCTTTCAAATTTATTTATTTATTTTTCTTGGGATTATTTTATCCATTTCTTATCAGCAGCAATTTAGTAAGGTAGAAAAAAGTGGGGAAAATTTAACCCCTCCCCTTCAAAAAAAGCATGTAGACGTTGAAGTCAATGACACGCTATAAATTAAATTATTTCATGTATTTAAGGTTCTTTATATTTTTTTGCAAATGTAATGGGTTTGTTTTGTACAACTTTTATCATGACATCTTGGAGGATTTTTGAGTTCCTTCCCCCTACCCCGGGATAGTGACTGAAGACAGTCTTGTCTAATTTCAGGAACGAAGTAGTGATTGCCAAGAACAAAATATTATCGTTGCTACTATAGTTTTTATTTTTTAATTGTCGAGATGTTATTATTATTATTTTTTGAATTGGTGAGAGATTTTGTAGTGAATAGTGCTATAATTGAATTCCCCCCCCCCCAAACACACTTAGAATAATTAAAAAAAAAATCATGAAAATATACGTATGTGTTAGTCGGTGTCCCTGAAGAAGCTAAAGAGCGCGAAAAAGTAAAAATTTTATTTTTTAATTTAATAACTTACTTTTAATGATAATTAAAGGAAAAGATTATTTTCTCCCTATATAGTGAGTGTCTAGAAGGTAAGATTTAAATAGTGCTCTCCAACTACTTGTGTTTACTCACACAATTCAATATTTGTTGAAAACTTCGGTTATTCCAATTTGTATGAATTAAGAATAAACTTTGCGGGTTAAAATACATTTTATTGCATGATTAAATGTTTTAAAAGAGGCTAAATGAAGCAACCTTACTATCGGTGCAAGATTTGCGTATATTTATGCTCTTCAGTAAAACTAAATAGACTAAATAATAAACTAAAATAGAGCGAAAACAATAATACATCCGCCATCTTGTGTTACTCAGAAGCTACAGACGTATTAATGGTAGATATTTTCAACGCGCATTCTCTTGAATTCCTTTTAGTTTTGATGTGTGTAAATGTTTGAAATTCCTTTTCAGTTCCAATGTGTGTGAATGCTTTAATAAAACTGTTTTGATGATATAAAAAGATAGTTTAAGCATATATTGATTGTTTTGTTCTTTTGCTTCTTGATCAAAATGATAACATTGGTTATGAGCTTCAGGTGATTTTTTTTAATAAATACACTTCGGGCTGTTTAGTAATAATTTGAAGAGATAAATGGGGGAAGAAAAAGAAAGAAAGAAAAAATCAATCACTGCGTCAAGAGCAGCAGAATCGTTTGGATACTCAGTGACTAGATGATTGTCATTCAGTCACGATGCAAAAGCGATAGAAAATGAACAAATCAATAACTGCGCTTCAAAAATCAAAAACATAAATAAAATAAAAGAATAAAAGTACCGATCAAACGAACTGATTTTGCCCCTGTTTTGTTTTGCTCTTCATATAATAAATGGCTGCATTTCGTTTTATTTTTTCATGTCAATTCGCCTTAAAAATAGAAAAACAAAACCCAATGCATGTTTTTTATTTATATGTTCTTGTCAAAACCCACTACATATAAACTTGCGCGCAAAAACAAATTTAAAAGAGGCATTTCCTTGTATAGAATTTGCAAAAATTGCTGCATGATAGGTTTCAGAAGTAATTTAAAAGTAGCAGCCTGCAGGACATATAGACAATCATACAGATAATTTTACGATCCATCGAGAAAGCAGCGGTTTCATTTCTTCTATTCAGAATTACTGCTTATTTTGATTTTGATGGGTTGCTGCTATAATTTTAATTTTTCTCGCCAAATGTCGCCAAAGGTGCCTTTTTCTAGTTACGCATAAACATGTTGACTGATTCCTCTGAATTCGTGTTTTTATAACCTGTTCCCCTGCAAACAATAACTTTTTGAATAAATCTGTAGCAAAATAAATTTTAAAATAATAATAATAATAAAAAAATCTGAAAGTTTTTTATATTACGTTCAAAGGGGTGTTTTTTTCACGTTTTGTGTGTTACCTTTATTTTTTAAATATCATGTTCTTCGCACTTAAACCTAAAATTCAATTCAACAGCAATATTACAAAATATCCGATACACAGTCTTGCGCGCTGGAGTTTTTTTTCCCCCTTCCCTCCAGTAGACTGTCGCCATTGCTCGCTTTGAAATCCTTGAGTTTTTTAATCAAAACTTCGTTAAAGGTTTACAAAATATGAAATAGATGATAAAAAAAATTCCAAATACGGGCTTCCAGATGCCCATATTCCAGTGGGGGACTATATTATTCAAAATTGGATGGCTCTAGGTACTGTCGTTTTTTCACAATGTGAGAAACATACTTACATTCATGCAGGCTCTTCATTATGTAATTTCTTTAAATTTAATAGAGGGCGGTAATATTTGGTGGCAACAATTTGAGCCGTTTATAGTGAACGCAAAATGCCAAAACGAAATTAATAGCCCTTCTGGGCAAATTGCCTCTTTGATCTAAAAGTATTAAGTAAGATGACAAGTAAATAACAAGGAGCTAGCGTTTAGTAAAATTAAAATGAGGATATATCTTTTGTGCATGTAATAATTACCTACTCAAATAGTTTTACACGAGAAAAATTTATTAAATTGCAAAGAATCAATAAAATGTGTTTTCGTGAACGTACGGGGAAGATCTAAATGTGAAATTATCAAATTTTGACATATCCATGCTCAGGCAATATTTTAAAATTGTGCTCAAAGTATTTCATATTGCTAAATGTCACAGTTGTATCACTTTAACTGCCAACTTCTAGAACGTAAAGAAAGACGACTTCTAAATAGAATATTGTCGTACCTTCTAAAAACAGCAACTCAGAAGAAGATTTAAAATAAACCTGCTTCTTCACACATTAGCCTGGTGGTTGCATGAGTTGTGAAGTACTGATTTACAGTTCAGTGGCATGGAGATGTAATGGCATAACCTGTGAACTAACAATAGCAGCTAAAGGCCTTTTCTCAAATTCAAGAACCCCGGGCTTAATTGCACTAACTAATTTGTTTCCTGGTGGCAGTGGACAAAGTAAAAGTGATATAGCATAGGAAAAGTAGTAAGAGAACTGACTAAGATTTACATAGTAAAATCAGATTTATTGGAACATATTTTCGACTTTTGTAAGATATTTTTTCCCTCCTTATCAAATGCTTTCTTGGTGTAATTGAAAAGCACGTCCGGTTAGTGACTGGGAGATCCGAAGTTCGAATTCCGGCGAGGGATTGCGAATTTTCATGATTCCTGCCTCCACAAGTATAATAATTCTACAGATGGCGCCCGAACTAAAAGGGGTGGACGATAATTCGTAAGGTTTTTCTCCTTCCTTAGGCTGCGTTCAGATGGCGACATAAATGTCACAGAGGCATAGTCACAAGGAATAAAATGCGGGAATTCAGTTCACACCTGCGACACAGGGTCTAAGCCGCACCCACTTAGAGAAGCTAAACTTGCGCATGCGTGGACAGCTTTCCCGGTCTGTTTTGCCATTCAGGTTTCGCGCGTTCGCTCTGATTGGTCGACGCTTATCCCAAGTCGGCATAAAGTTGAAAACTTCGAATTTTATGCCAAGAGCCCTAAACCAGATTTTGTGACGTAACACAGACTGGTTGTTTGGCAATGCAGCTCGGCTTAAACCACCTATGCCCTTCATACCATCGTCTGAAGGCAGCTTTACTGTACACCTCCATAATATAATTGAAAAGGACATTCAGTTAGCAGTCAGAAAGTTCGGAGTTTTCTAGACAAAATTTGAATCCTACGTCACGTTATTGGTCTTTCAAAATTATATATATATATATATATATGGTAACTCTCAAATGAAAGATAATGCATAAATATGCATAAAATATTTATAGTTTTATATTAAAAGTATAAATTATATTAGAAGAATAAATTATGCTATACTGAATTATATTGGGAAGTGTTATTATAGGTAATTACGGCAGGCTGTAGCTCTAAGCTTAGTTTTCTTCTTAGGGGTTAACATTGATTTTACTTACTTATCTGAAAGGGAAATAGGATTATTTCGAAGAATTTAAAATCTGAGACCTTCTAGGTTTAGGTAGTAATTAAGATTCTATTTCGTAACATGGCATCTACTTTAAATATCAGGAAAATCTTCTTGGTAGTGTACAGAAAAATATAATTCATGGAATGTTTTGCACTTCAGTTTTAATCTGAATAACCAGCATGAAAATTTGTTAGCCGGCTTGTGAAAATAGAATGGATTTAATACTTCAAATCTCGGATTTTGTTTTTATGCTTCCCTCCCTCCCAGCTATCTTCTAGCTGTTTCCCCTAGCTAGTCTTCCGTCTATCCTTTTATACGTTAAAAAGACATCGTGTCTCTCCGAATTTTCATTTCAAAGTTTGTTGCTTAACTTCAATGCAAAGCTGTCTGCCTGTGGAGAAAAGACATTGACTTGCGTTTAAACTGATTTATGTGCAGAAGCATGGAAATCTTTTGAAGACGGCTGTTGCCGGAGCCGAAAGTATTTTGTGGCTTCTGAATTTTGGTGGGTCTTTCATTTTTAGAATACGAACAGTTTCAATAGACGCAGTATACTTCTTTAATGAGTTTCAAGCGCATTTGTGTTTCTGAGAATCTTATCCGATTTCAAGTTATATGTTTACATTTTAAATGTTATTACTAAGTTTAAATGGGACGATTCTCGTTATGAAAGTTCTAACAATTTTTGCTTTTCCAAGGATAAAGGAAGATGCTAAGGACTGCCGAACGATCGACGATGTTGTGCCACAAACGTTGGGAATTTATCGATAATACTGGCGTCGTTTAAATAATGCATTGTATAGGACTATAAATGTATCCAAATTTTCAGTCGAAAATCGAGAGGAAAAATTATGCGAGTAATTTAGTTTCCGAAGAACACGGCTACAGTGAGAACATAACAAGTAAAAATTAGTCATGGGTTAACTTCTGGTAACTATCACAATATTATTTCTTTCAAAGAAATCTACATTCTAATAAGAACACCCAGTAAATTAGTTTCGATAACAATATGTGACTGATATTGAGCCGATATATAACGGTAATTGAGCTAAGCCACCCCACATGAATGAGTCTTGATCGCAGTTCTCAAGAGGATGGTGGTAGATGAAGTTAGTACTAACAAAAGACGTGGATTTCGAAAGATCGAGCACATCAGCAGTAGATAAGTCTACAGTGAGCTGGAATGTAAATAAGAGAAGCAAGGTGAAATCACGTGTTTGAAAAATTTCTTAAGTGTGGGAACACCTGCCACGTCCGGTGTACGTTTCAAATAATAAATGCAAGGGAGAATAAAGTGGACGATAGGCTTATACAAAAATGCAAATAGAAGTTGAAATAAGTAAAATAAAAATATTCAAAGAAATTACTATTTACCAATTAACCAGCCGCCAGAAAAAAAAAAAAAAAAGAGTTCGCACAGTAGAGGAAGGGGAATATTAAGCGAATATTTTTTTAATTTTCAGACCCTAGCTCTAAAAAGGAAGAAAATACGTGAGGAAATATGATATTTTAACTATATTTACTTGCAATGACAAGGAGCCTGTGTTGTTATTTAGGATGCAATAGATAAACTGTAACCCGGGAGAGATTTAACTTTCGCTTTTACACAAATCTATGTATTTTTTTTTTTTTTAGGTACTTAATATTTAGTCAATTTGTCGTCTTAACGTCACATTAGTGGACAAACTTATTGAGTGTAAATGTTAGATGAAAGTTATCGAATACTTACTTGACTTAACTTACTTAAGTTTTGATATTTCGTTCAAGGTCATTGAATATATTAGGTGTTTTTTTTTTTTTTTTTTTTTTTTTAAGGCCAAAGGGCGTTAGTCCAAAAAGGCTATTAATTTCGTTTTTGTTGAATTTTGCGTTGATTCTCTTTCGGCGTTGATTCACTTTTCAAACTGTCGCCACTAAATATTACAGCCCTGTTTTATATTTAAAGAAATTAAATGATGAAGAATCTGCATAAACGTATGTGTGTTTCTCGCATTGTGATAAAACAACGGGACCTAGAACCATCAAAGTTTGAATAACGTAATCCTGCACCGAACATGGGCATCTGGAAGCCCTAATTTGGAATTTGTTTTATTATCTATTTCAAATTTTGTCAGATATTAAAGAATTTTTTATTAACAAACTCAACGATTTCAAATCGAGGAATGGTAACACTCAACGAAGGGACGGAAATCATATTTATCTCCAGCCGCGAGACAGTGTATCGGAAATTCTAAAGATATGCTCATTTTAAAATTATTTTGCGATATTGCTGTTGAATTGTAGTTTATGGTTAAGTGCGAAGAACATGATATTTAATACATAAAGGTAACGTTAAAAAAAAATCCCCTTTGGGCGTAATGTAAAATCTGAAAGCTTTCATTTTTTTTTTTTTTTTTTTTTAAAGATGTTATCAGATGCCAATTATTTCAGCTTTTATGTGTAATAAAGTTATATGCTTTTGGTAACATTAGCAAATTAAATTTTAATAAACTTATTAATGACTTTAATAAAATATACCAATAAGTAATTTGGATTGAGTAGATACTTACCGAAGTAATTACAATTGCCTTGATTTGAATTGTTTTAAATAGTGCGATAAAGCTTGCCAAATGGTACTTCGCACCATTTCTTTGAAGTTGGCGAATGAGACATGTAAAGAAGACACGAAAAAGCAGCCGTAGGGCAAGCGTAACCAGTCTAATGCTTTTCGTTCTCACAGTCGCCGATAGGGTTCACCCGGTCAAACATGGGACGTCAACGTCAGGTCAATCCATTCCCGCACGAATACTAGATGGGCTTGGCTGATGTTACTTGACCTTAATAAATATCCATATGTATTTATTCCGAACATGTATTTTATTGAGAAGAATGATGCTGAATTACGTTATTACCTGTTATATTGCTTGCACTAGCTACCTCTTTCAAGATTGTCTCTTTTTTAGCATATATTGTTTCTACTTTTTTTTTTAATTTATTGCCCTTCAAATATTTATTTAGATCATAAATATTATAGATCTGTAACTTAGGCATTAAGGAAGCTATGTAATATATGAATGCAGATATTGCCGTTGATGCTATATTGTAATTTACTTTGAGGTGTGTCAGGGTGTTGTACTTAAATTCGTTTTGATTTTGTTTTGTTTGTTATTTGGAATACGCGTTTGATGTTTTTGAGAAGATTTTTGCTGGTCATTTGCATACGCAGAGCGTCTATGTTAATTTCTTTTTAATCGTGGGCATTTATTAAGCCGGCTATCTGAGTCTTGCTGTACAGTTAAAAAAAAGTCAATGCTTTATCAAATGCTTAACTGTCTTAGAGAAAGAATAAAAATATATATGAAGAAATAGTTCTACTTTAATTGTACGGCATAGTTTAATCGAAGAAAAGTGTTGGATTAGATTATTTCATCAGGGCATATACTAGGGATGTCTGCTATGAACAGAGATGCCTTTGTAAGAAGGTATTTTTAAGGAAACTTGCCTATATTTATGTTACACGTAAAGAGACCTAAGAAAAGTTTTGCAGCCAGTCCTTTCCACCGCCGGACATAGAACTCGAGGTGAAATGTTTTTTAGAGGCTTCTAGCCCCTCAGCCACAAAGTAGACTTTCTTAGAGCGCCGTACTAGTGAAGGCCAAAGGGAACTAGCCGTGCCAGTGCGCCATACCAGTGAAGACTAGATTCTCTGCTTATCTAAGATTAGTCTTCACTATAGGTCTGTTACTTTAAAATAGACATTTCAAACTATTTATCCTCTTCTAAACCATGATCTATAACTATAGCAACGATTCCTGCGGGGGGGGGGGAATCGACTCCTCCAATTTGCTAAAATTTCCTAATTCTTTCTGTGCTGTGATGACGACACACGCAACGATTGCAAACAGAGGAGGGTTGCTATGCCCTTGAAGTGCCTATTTTAAAGTAACATATTATAGTTTGGCCCATTAGTAAAGGCTAATCTTAGAGACATTCACACTGAAGAAATTTTTCAGTGCATCTGTTTAATTGGTTGACTTTTAAGAATTTTAATGAAATTGAGAAGAAGAAAATTTATTTATTTATTTATTTTTAGTAGTAATGGCATTATAACTTTTTTCCCCTTTTCCTAAGAAAGTTTTGGTTTAAGATTCATCTTTATCGGAAATACACGCTGAACACAGCATCTTATGTTAAAATCTGATTAAATTCATCCGATAAAACCTTGTGCATATTTTGATACGAATATATGCGTAATTATCGAACTGTTCGTGTATTTCATTTTGTGAAGAATGCTGTTTTCTTTGACAGAATTATTTCTGATCCTTCTTAAATAAGCTGCCAGCATTCCATGCTAGTTAGCTAAGCAAAAAATAATGTATTAAATTTCATGTCAATGATAGAAGATGGGATTGAAAATTGTAATTTGACAATAATCGGCTTTTTTTTGGGGGGGAAGCTATAAATTTGTTTCTTTTATAATTCGGTATTGTGAAAGTAGAAATTAAATGGTGAACTTTCTTTTAGCGTGCAAGTAATATGTTAATGGTATTCGTATTTCCTTAATTTCATAACGCATCTAGCTTCTGTAGCTTTAAAACAGAAAGGAACATATAAGTTTTAAATAAATATTTACGTATTTTACCATATATTAAATGTATGAATTCCGGATAGTTTCTTAAGTTACTTTAAGAAAAAACGAAAGTTAAGTAGGAACCAAAACTTTCTTCGGAAAAAGCGGGAGGAAAAAAAAAAAAGTTATAATGCTATTATTATTTAAAGTAAATAAATAAATCATTTTTCGTATCCTCAATTTAATTAAAAACTAAAATGTAAATCAGTCAAACAAATATACTGAAAAGTTCCTTGGTTGTGAATTTCTCTAAGCTTAGTTTTTTACTAGCGCGCCATACTATAAACTTGTTACTTTAAAATAGGTACTTCAAGGTCATAGCGACTGTTTCCCCATTTGCGGTTGCATCCATTCCATCTTAATGATATTTCTTTCTGTGTCTCTACAAGGATAAATGCCCCTCTTCCACAGAACCGGAATGCTTTTTTTAGTAAAATACTTTATGCTCGAAGACAGCGTTTCCCAAACTGTGGTCCTCGGACCACAAGTTGTTCTCGAAGCCTACCCTTTGTGGTCCTTCTAGATTTGCAATGTCATATTGTTTGTAAACGAAATCAAAAGATTTCACATCATTTCTTGATGATGACATATGAACTAAGTGCACTGGCATATTCTCACAAAACTATACGAACTAAATATCTGTCTACAAGGTAATGCTTTGACTGTTCTCAATCCCATGCGAAATTGAAGGTGTCTGAGAGGAAACTTGATTTAGCTGTTAATTGTGTGAAACAGAAAATTTTCACCATTTCCAACCGTAGAATTCTTTTTAGTAGAAAATTATATCATTGCTGGAAAAGAATTATGCAATGAGATATGTTCACATGTCGAAACTCTGAGATCTGAATTTGGAGCTTATTTTCCAGGTGTTAAATATAACGAACTTTCATAGGTCCTTCCATTTCGATTTTGAAAACAACAAACTGCTGTTGAATGAAAGAAGATAATTTTATTATAAAAGTCTATTATCATTATTTAACTCAACAGTTGAGTAGAATTCTTACAATGTTTCATAAATGTACATTGTCATTCATTCATTGCCATGTAACTTTATTCTTTTGGTATTGCGAAATTGTTTGTTACTTGTAGAATTCAAGATCGGTAATTTGACCGTTTTTATCAGTTACTTATGTACATGCCTCAAAAATGTCCGCTATCAGTTTCCTCAAGAGGCGCATTGACAAGTGATTTGTCGTTCTCTATCGCCGTGTTTGATCAGCTGTAGGAGTGATAACTGAAGGACTGCGAGAAGATGTCTGAAATCTCTGACTTAAAAAACATTGTTTGCATTTTCCTTCATTTTCGCCTACTACTACGTTTTCGCCATTTTTTACTTTTCGTCTAATAGTGTACAGAAACGTTTAGTAACCAATTGTACAAAATCTATACTTTGTCTTTCAATCCAGCAGTAACTTTTTTACCGTGCGGCGCAAATTAGTTTTCCTTCTTCTAAAGCCGACTCTTATGCAAAAAGACTTCACTATGTCTTACTGTGCATACAGATTTTCTTTGCTTAACATATTCGAAATTTAAATCTTCTTCTAATAATTCTCATGAGTCTTCCCTTTTAAAATCTTTTCATGTTGAGAAATATTGGAGGTTTAAAGTGGAAAGTCAAGCATACTCGTTGTAGATAATTTTGCTGGAAGTAAAGATCAGACATCAGTAAATGTTTGGCTCGATAATGAAGCAAATTAATGTCTCTTATGCGTAAATTAGAACTCGGTGTCTTTTAAATCAGAAAATAAGTTACTTAAAAAATGTGTTTAATGAACAAATATTTTTACTAAGAAAGTATTAATATTGCGCTCTTTCATCGATAGTATGAAATACTGAATACCAGGAAGTAATTTGTTTTATTGTTTTTTGTTAATCATACAATTTGAAATTTTTACTCATTATATTACTTCATTGTGATGCATCAGCCTTTTTTGCAAGGTGCACTTGAACGGTTTGAATTCGTTAGATACTATAAGGTGTCCAAAAATCGGTGAAACTAGCAGTAGAGAATTCCTTGACTTTTTTTTCCCTCCCCCTGAATGCAAATGATCGGCAAAGTTCGAGTTTTACTTATTTATTAAGTATAATTTTTATTAAAGTTATATGAATAACTCGTACAATAAATATTAAATCTTTTTGCGTGTAGCTTAATAATATATGCGGTAAATAAAATATGGCCTCCTCTTTCTTTATCTCTCTCTTTTTTTTAAGAATTTGTCATGTAACGGGGTGAATTATCTGGTAAAATTATAATCCGCATCACACTTCTTTAAATAGTATTGTAATCATTGCAGATAAAATGTGTGTCGTTCACTATTTAGGCGAACTTTCTATCGACACATTTGCTATGAACAAAAGAAAAACCTTGCATCTTTCGTATACATTCTGCGTCTTTATACTCTTGATTTATTTAGTTATTGTCTGCAGATTTTTATATTTGAGTTCCTGATGCAGTTTTCATTGCTGAATGAACTCTACTCTTGTTAATGTAAAATGAATTTTACGGTTGGCTATAACGTCATGCGTCTTCTCTTTCTGTTCTCAGAAACATTGCTACACATTTTTAGACTTGCTGCACTTAAAATGAATCAGTAGCTTCAGATATAAGCCGTCATCTATCGTAAGAGATAGCAAATTTTCGCTCTTTTTTTACGATGGATAATATTTTATTCCGAATATATATTTTACTGCTATATAATCTGAATGCTAGGCGTATAATCTTTGTTTAATAAATGGCAGTATAAATACAACATGGACTTGCAAGAGATTACTTAACATTTAATAAATAAAATACATTATCGTAATATAGAAGCTTCAAAAAAAGGAGGTCTGCAGTTTTTTGCGGCAGCTACGTGTAGTAAATTGCAATGAATGTGCTCTAGGTTTCAAGAGAGTAACTCTTTGCTAGAAAACTAAGCATTTACCTTTCAATAATTCGATTACTACTCTAATTTTGAAATTCCTCTTCGCGAATGTAGGCTTGTCGTTTATTATTAAAAAAGGCCACTCGAGTTGGCTTAATTTGTTCTTCGCACCGAGTAATTGCTATGATCACCAATTCCTTTTGCTCCAATAATTTATCTTGATTTTTCGCTGGGGCTGCTGCGGCTCCCACTGTAATTACGTAACGAAGATCTTTCTCATCCTCTGAACAGTTGAAGGGATATTGCTGCATCAATCACGAGAAAGTCTTTTCGAAGTATTTCTTCCCGCTTGCCATCTGCTGCTGCTTGCTTTATTCGCTGAAGACCTCCAAGGCCAAAAGTGTATCGACAACTATTGGCGTGCTCCTAGAGTGTCATCTACGTCAGCAAATTACCTGCGGTGGTTAGGCGAGAATGTTAAATAAACTGTTTATCGTGATAAATGAGATCGATAAGGAATTTACTTTCCATTGGGAAGCTACATGGTTAAAACTTCGCAAGTTCACTATCTACGAAAAGTAGTTGGCTCTTGAAAACAAGCAACTTGACAGGAACATTTGATTGAGCTATTATGTAGTTCCACCATCAAATGTTTTCTTGTTAACATTTTTTCTTTCTGTTGTTTACCGTTATTATCCGAGGACAATTATGCTCTATTGTTAAATGTGTCATATATTCTGCAGGTGTTTGAAAAGATACGTTTTGGATCCAGGAAGATACTTTTTGGATATGTCCGGCGAATAAACGTATAGTATCCTTTAATTTTGAAAATAATCGTTGCTACTTAGTAGAGTCGTTAGGGTTTTTTATTTAAGCTGGAGACGTGAAAAATGTGCATTGCGCTCTCCGGGACTCGAACCCTGGACCTCTCGAATACGCGTTGAATATCCTTCCAATTACACTACGAAAACATATGAAAAGGAGAGAAAAAATACCTTATAATTTGATACTGAATATTTTTTTGTACGACAGCTGATAGTAGAATTTTTTACGGTAGTAGTGTTTTACAGTAAACTCCTAACGTTTTTGGTCTCGCATTAACAGCTGGGCTTTGAACTGTCTTACTTTCGTTTGGATTTTTCAGTGATTCAAATTTTCTGTTCTAGTTCTAGGAATAGTTCTGTGCGTTATTTTCAAAGATAAGTGTATTACTTTGTCCAGAAAATGCAATAAGATAAAAGTACTGCTATTCAAATTTTTTGTTCTAGTTCTATGAATAATTCTTGCGTTATGTTGAAAGATAGTGTCTTTGTCAGAAAGTGCAATAAGATTAAAGTATTGCTATTCATAATTTTGAAAGTTTACCAGGTTACGTTTCAGTTATAGCTAGTTATCTTTGTTGAGATTTTACTTCAAAATAAGGACAGAAATAATAATAACGTTACGAATTTTGTACCTATATACATCATTTTAATGAAATTATGTGTGCAACTGTCGTAGTTTTTTGTATAATGTAACATGAAAATCTAAAGAAGCTAAGCTTGCCAGAAAAGTAAAAATACGAGGGGAAGTCTGTTTAACATGGCTGTCTCTTAAATTGGCGAGATAAATCCGGGATTCTCAATTAGAGGAAAATTTCATATTTTAGTTTCTGTTTATGAATATAAAAAACTGTTTTAGCATATTTTATACTTTTTATTGTTTAATTTATAAAACGCGTTAGAAAATAATCAAATGTATTTATGTGCTATACATATATTTTTCACGTTTTGGAAAGGAGAGGGATGATCTAGCAATGATGAAAGGGGTGCCTGGGGCAAAAAAGGCTGAGAACCACTGGTTTAAATAATGGTGAACTTAATTCTGTGCCTCATGTAGCCGGTTTTGTAGCAGAATATTTTGTTTTTGCATGAATTTCAAGTTTCTTATATTTCCCCTTCCCAACAGTATGATATGCAAACAAACTAAAAAAAAAAAGTGTCAAACTAATTGAATAAAAATATTGCTTGTTTGAATTGTTTTTATTCTTTCTATTTCAACACCTTTGTTAATTTAGACAGGACATTTCTTATTCATATTTAGCACTTCTAAATTATCCAAATACTGAATTACACAAATTTCATTATTACAATTCCAGCAGAAGATAATCTTCAGATTCAATATCAGACTCCGGATTAATTTGATTTTATTTATTTATCATCGAATTTTGTACCATTTAAGTAGATAGATGAAGAGGTAGGAAGATTAAAAAGGATTTTTGATGTACTATTTGGAAGCTTATTGGACCAGAAACATGGAGAAATATCGAAACATTCGAGTTAAAATTCTTTTTACGATTATGTCATAAATATTTACCATACAGTGATACACTATCAATAATAGTTAGAAGACGAAGACTGAGGAAATGGCGGAGTATGTCTGCAGTGTTAATATGAAGAGTGACATCATCTGACATTCGAAAAGTTCTAGAACAGCGTTTATATAGAAACGTAACACGCTTACCTGATTACAATGAAGAAAAGTATGAAACAGTTCCTCGTTTTCCTTCAAGCAGAAACAGAGTTGCGAAGTCTCCCGATTTACAATATATTTCTCCCGACTTTCCCTTAAAATTCCTCACGATTTTTATGTAGCTTGGCGTAATACTTTGGTATTTACATCCCCTAAAAAGTGATTTGGGGCGCCTGAAAGCACCTTGTTTTTCTCTAGACTGCATAGAAAATCAAAGTAATTTCTCCAGTGAGAAATTATAAAGCGCTTCTGCTTTGTGAGTGAAAGCACGTGTCCGAAAACATCATGTTCCATTTCTTCAATGAGCATCGAGTGTCATCTGGCCCATATTAGCCAATGAGCACAAAGCAAGATCGAGGTTGTTATTTCGTTCATCTTGTCGCTAACCTGTGTAAACGTATGTGCTTTCGAGAAATAGTTTAAGAAATTACAGTATTTCGTATTAGTTATGCCTGTGAAAAAGATAAAATACTCAGATGCTTTTCAAAAATCGTACACCGATGACTTTCCTTCTAATATTTCCTCAAGGAAATGTAATGAATTCGCGGTGTGTATCACTGGTCATTGCGATTTTTCGGTTTCGCACGGTGGAGGGGTCAGTGTTCTCAAATATATTCGTACACGAAAACAAGGACAACATGAGTTGTATTGATGAAAACGAAAAGTTAATTTTTTCTACGGAAACAAAAGACCAAAAAGTTATTAATGCAGAATGTACTGTTTGCATTTAAGAATTAGTAACTGAAATTTCAGATATTAATTAGTGACGATTTGAAGTCAATTCATTATTAAAAAATATACTTTTGTCATTTGAAAATCTTTTGGTCGTTGAAAGTAAATCTCCCGATTTTTGAGCGTCGAAGTTTGGCAAGTATGCAGAAATAAATATTTTGTTTGCAACAAATTGTCATGATAATTTCAGGAACTCATGCTTAGGCGGACAAGGAATGTTATAAATAAGTGCTATATGCTGTACAGTAGGGTCGCTTAATGTGATCGTGTTTGCCTATGATTATTTTGATAACATTAAGGGGTGAGAAAAATACCCTTCAAACTGTCAGTAGACTTTCATTTTATATAACTAGAAACATAAAAATACTTTTAATTAGGGAAAAAGTCACTAACAGTTGATTATCTGGAATCGTTATGCAGACAGTTTATGAATTATTCATGTTTCATCAAGTTTATGAATTATTCAGATTCATGATGTTTTTGGAAATTTGCTTTAGAAAGGGATATCGTCTGTCATTGAGGTGCAATTTTTTTTTTCATCAATATCCGCCCAAACATTGAATTCATATTAGATGTTTTTAGTTCCTGTATTTCATCGTTTATGAAAAGGTTGGCATGTTTAAAAAGTTTTTCATTTTATTGTTTCTGAGACGGGGTTCCAAGACTTAAATGTTGCCTAAAATCAAAATCAAGATTCTTGGTGACGTAATTCCTTACTCGGCGACCTGTCTCTATCATTTGAGAATTTCTGTAATACATTATTATTACTTATTCAGCGATTTTTATATTTTATTTCACATCATTATTATTTCAGTTTAAAAAGTTCATTCTTTAATATTTTGATAACATTAACCGAATTATTGATTAAAATAACAGATAAATAATAAAATTAATAATATTTTTCCATGTTTTCGTATACAAACGGGCGGGGCTTCACTGATTCAATAACAATATCCGAATGATAATATTAACCGCGATCGCATTGAGCGGCGTCTACTGTAACATAAAAGGCAAACTTTTGTTGTGCAAAGCAGATGTTTTGACTCTACTGGCCAAGGTATTTGCCTGCATAAATAAATGATAGTGAAAAAGGAAAATTTTAAATACGTAATTAAATATTGCGCTGGGGCAACTGTTCAAACTGTTCGTGCGTTGTACGTCCTCCACATTCAGTGTCGGCAGAAATCGAAGATAGATTTTTCTTCCTCCCCTAAAGTGTTTTTTTTTTTTTTTCCCTCTTTCGTTCTTAAAATCTTCTACAAGTTTGGAAGCTGTGCGTTTCTTACCCCCTTCTTTCCCCATCCCATTTAAGTTGCCGTCGTGAGCAGAATTCACGAAAAGGGGCTCCGTACTGGGATTATTAGAACTTTTTCTGTCCATTTCTTGAGTGTATTTTATTTGGGTTGTCCCAGGGGAGAGCAATTTCCATATCGTTTTCTTCTAGACCCGCTTTGGTAACGGCCTTGAATTATATGACTGTATCTTATAAACTGTTTAGTGAATCTTTCTTTCTTCTTCGTTTCGGATAATGTGGATATATATATATATATTTTTTT
>KK114565.1:268943-315716 GCA_000611955.2 Stegodyphus mimosarum
CTTATTTATTTTTTTGTGGTTGTATTTCTTCCTTGCATTTCATTATCGGAGTACTTTGTATAGCTTTTTGAATTTTAAAATTCATCTGAAAAGTTCAATTTCGTCATTCAGTATTATGATGAAAAATATGAAAGACTATTTAAGCCATTTGTTTGCACTGTATCAGTACCGAACAACCAGCAGAATTTTCTTAAGTAATAAATACATCTAAGCGTATAACCAGAGTTGTTTTCAAGAGCGGATTAGTATTTTTTTCTATCAACAATATGAACGATTTATGATGAAACGATATATCAAGAGGGAGTATCACTTAATTTTAATTGTTCATTAATCCATTCTGTACTCTTCTGTTATCGGGACCGGATTCAGAAACGTATGTATGTATGGAGGCACGTGTTCATGTATGTGTTAATGCCAAAGTATGAAATAAGAGAATTATTATATACTTTACCTAGGCATTGTATATAATACTTAGGCGTTTTATAGAATGACAAATGCGCTTTAGGCAAAGTATGAAAAAAAGGTCATGATAAGATATTATTCAAAAGACGTTCATATCTGAAAAATACAAATGTTATTCTGAAAAAATAATGAAAGCCAGCTATTAAAAAACTTTTATTCTAAATACGAAAAAAGAAAATTAGTGAGATGATCTTGAATAAATTTGTGTTACACCATAATATTAGTAATTACACCAAAATAAATTTGTATTTTCTTTCTGACTGGAAATCAATAAGATTTACCTGGCAAGGGGCATTAAATTCAGAAAACTCATAGGTTTCACAATAATGTCCTTTTTAATACCATTTTTTTTGGCAGGGCTCATAAAGATGGAGGTACAGTTCAACATCTGTGAATCCAATTCTCTTCAGTATCTTCCAAAAATATAACGCAACTACGAAATATTGAATAAAGCATTGTTTTATTTAAAAATAATAAATAACCGACTAAATAAAATCTCTTCTCGATGTAATAATTTTGGTGTTCGCTCTAGTAATAATAGTTAATTTCATTTTTTCTTGGGAAATTATGAACAAGCAAAATATTAATTTCATTTTAATTCATCTGCATAATTTCGTTTAATTTAAATTCTATTTCTTTTCCGTAAACAATTTTTTCCGTTTCGATAAACATTTAGTTTTCTTTTTGTATGATGAGGTGAAGAGTTTATGTTTAGTAAGGTACGAAAAAGACTTTTCGCAAAACTGAAAAAGTGCCCATTAGCAACGAGTGTGAAATTCGTACTTCGAATCAGAAGTCTCAAATTCCCGACGAGCGAGCTGTCAACAAGGGTGACGTGAAATACTAGTCAGTTTCTCTTAAAAAGTTCTATATGATATTCGTTCTTTTAGAAAGCATCTCTTCCCTTTGGCAGATCCTATCGTGTTTTGCCATAATTCAAATACCGTATTTCCTCGCCCATTTTTCCTCTTGCATCTCTTAGGTTTTAGCGTTGGGTTCTGAAAGTTAAAAAAAATATTCGCATAATTTTACTTTCCTGTATTGAACATAGTTTTTCCCTCTGAGGGCTAGCTTATTGGTAAATTGTATTCCATTGATTATTTTTCTATTCACTGTATTCAGTTTGTATTTGCTCATTCTATTTCCCTTTCACGAGTTATTTGGAACATATTTTGTGTAGATTTTTTATGAATTTACCCGGACGTAGTAGGTGTTCTCCAACTTAAGAAACTTTCCGAACATGCCGCCCAGATGGTATAGTGGTTAGGGGATCTCTATTGCGGTGCCGAAGGGCCCGGGTTCGAATCCAGAGAAGGCACGAATGTTTATAAATGTATAAAGTCTTTGCGGCATGGGGATATTTATCTGGCGAGCCAAAAGTCCTCTGGAGAGGTTGATGGTAGGGAAGGGGGGTGGAAGACCCTCGAACCCGTTCCCCGGGGTTCTATCATGGCCAACTACGGCCATGGTTCTATCCATCAAAATTGGAGGCGAAACTGAGCGAAAACATACTGTCGCCTGTATGGTGCTCAAAGCTCATGCCAACGACATGCGCAGTCTTGCTGTCCATGCCAGGATTCGTGGGCTTGTTCTGCTGTTACTGTCAGACAAGTCGCAGCAAAAACTTTCCAAATATGCGGTTTCACCTGCTTTCATTTTACGTTCTAGCTCACTGTAGCCTTATCTGTTGCCGATGTGTTCCACCTTTCGAAATCCAGGTTCTTCGTTGCTGCGATGTCCCTCTTGGGAAGTGCGATCAAGGCTCATTCATGTGAGGCGTCCCTTCATGTCATCAGCTTTTCAACACCCGTTAAGTTTTATGCGAGGGAGGATGTCCTTATATTTCATTTAATTATAAAGTGAGTCCTTCTTATCAACAATTATTCGTACCATACAATATTTTGTAATAATCAATCAGTTTCGATGGAGATTGGACCTCGAGTTTGAGTCCTAACCACTTCTACACCTGAAGATGTTCAAGTCGATATCTAACATTTGGACACGTCGCGGCTGAGTTACCTTGTAAAGGCCCAGGGGCACCTTCAGGTGTAGAAGTTGTATTAGCACTGGAGGTCTCGGATCGGACCTCCACCGAAAACTGATTGATTATTACAAAATATTTTATGATCCGAAAAATCCGTTATGATAAATCGGCTCAGTGTCCGTCAGATAGTGTACTGTTAATATTACTGTGTAATCTTATTGGTATGTAGGTTTCTTTTAAAGAAAATATTGTTGAGATAGTTATCAGTAGCTTATCCATGACAACATTTCATTTTCCATGTCGTGATTGTAAACGCATTCTATGGAAATTAAATTACTCGCGTTATTTTTCCGTCTGATTTTGGGATGATAAAATTAGCTAAAAAAAGGGGGGAATGTGCAAAGAAATACGATAATCCAGTCCAGTATTGCATTTCATTAAACACATAAACTATAAGTAACTAAACACATGCAAATAAATGTGTCTGGGAGGAATGCGTGAATTTTACAAGAGTATAAAAAATTTATTTTGGGTTTTGTTTTATGTTAAACATGAACGTTATTTTCCATTACTAAGTTATGCCGTATTTATTATGATGTGACACATTAAATGATAATAGTGTTTTATTTAATGCTTCACATTAGTCCGCAGAATTTAATTTTGGTATTTGCTTAAACTCTTTCTTCAAACACAGGGTACTTTTTTTCACAATTTATTATCTTGTCTGTGTGGGCAAATAAGTTAACATTTGTCAGTCGTCGATCCTTTATATGTTAATTCAGCCGCCTTGAATGTTCACGTTCATGTCAGCTAACTTTTTATATTAAAAAAAGAGTTCTGTGTGCTGTTGTAAAATTGCCATTCAGACGGAAGTTTGGACGTTTCGTAATTCAGTTTTTCTTTTGTGATGATGCTGAAAAATTTTGTAAGGATAAAATAATTGATAGTATCGAAGGCATAATACGTTGCAAATTGTTTTCCATTGTTTCTGTAATTATCGTTGCAGAAAATGTTAGCCATACTCTACTAAATTGCTTTGATTATGCAATGAATTCTCAAAATTCCGTTTCGAAACGTCTGGACAAGTTTAACAAACTTTTAGTCAGACGGCCTCTTTGCCTGTCCCCCCTCTCCCGTCTTAGTTGTTCACTATACGATAGGATAAGAAGGAAGGGTAAGTCGAAAATAAGAAATTCTTTCCTTCTTCTGCAGCGTTGGCGTGTCAGTGTAGTTATCCTTTCTTTTGGAACAATTTCACGTGTAATTAGCTATATGCGACCAAAATTACATGAGTGTTTGCTCGCATAAGATTTCTGAAAATTGGTGAATAAGATTACTTTCTTATTAGAAGCATTTATAATGGGGTCCTTCTAATTCTTTAGCTGTTACATTGTTTTACGTAACCAGATTATTTATCTCTTCGTGGCATGAAAAGTGTTGCCATCCCAAGAGGCGTAAAATATGACAATTGCTAAATTTGGCTGATACCTTCAATAAAAAAAGTATGCATAGAAATTGAGAAAATTTGTCTGTTAGATATAAACGTGAAAACCATGAATTACCATTTAGAAACTAATCAGATCAGATGAAACGTTTTCAAAACTCTAATTATGGCTAGATCTGAAATTCTTGTAAAAACTGTTAATTTGAATTTTGTTTTTCATTTTTTACATATATCAGATATCATATTGATATATTACATATAATGTACTATCTAGTTAGTCAAGAAGGACTATTAGTCTCAAAACGGGATTTTGTGTTGAATCACTATAAAAGTCTGAATCACTTTTGAAATTGTTGCCGCCAAATATTATCGCCCTGTATTATATAGTTGAATACATTAAATAATAAAGAATCTGCGTAAACGTATGTATGTTTCTTTCATTGTGAAAAAACGACGAGCCATCCAATTTTGAATAACGTAGCCCTCCACCCGAATATGAGCACCTAGAAACCTAAATTTGGAATGTGTTTTATTGTCTATTTAACATTTTGTAAAACTTGAACGAATTTCTGATTAAAAATTCAACGATTTCAAAGCAAGCAGCGGCAACGCTATCGGAAATGAAACATTTTTATCTCCAGCGCGCGAAACTCTCTATCAGAAATTCTAAAGATATGCTGTTTTAAAATATTTTCAACCTGGAGTGACGTTAGCCCAAATGGTCTGGAAACTTGTATGTGTATATGAATGAAAAAAAGCCCCTGTTTGGGCGTAATATAAAATCTGAGAACTTTCACTTCTTTTTTTAATCTACAATTATTTTTCGAAGTCTCTTTAACTCTGCATAGTAAAAATTCAATAGCTGGAAAATCAATGAACTGGCTTGCAGAACACTCTTATGTAAGGCTTTTGATTACTAATTGGTAATTCCATATATTCTAAGTTATTTATAATTTATACAATTTTCAGAAGTTCAGTAATGTTCCTAAATCCTATTGCTGTGCTAATCTCTCTACTTAATTTATAAACACATACAATATGCATGAAAATTGATAATTTGAATTATCAGTGATTTGCTTCGCCAGCATTAGCCCGGATAATCTTGAGTACATTGTAACTGCTCAGGGAATACAAAAACAATTAATTATTTAGTGTTCTAATAATAAATTATTTTCCCGACTCCTGTTTTCATATTACCCTCACTTTAGAGACTATAACTACGTAAGTCAATTATCGTATGTGGTGACAAAAAATGAGCTGTGAAGTTAATATTATTTGACTGAGAATTGCTGTGCTAATCTCTCTACCTAATTTATTTCCCAAGTTCTCTATTTACAATGGCGCAAGCATCGATGTCTTCTATTGCTAGTCTTACCATATATCTTGAACAATTCAGTTCAATCTTTTTTTAAGTTTCTTTAAATTATTACTATTAGTCGTAATCGATACCTGAGGGCTAATGTCAACCAACTGCAGGCACGCAAATTATCTGTGAAAAAAATGTCGCGTTTCGTGAGCTTCCTTTTAATGTATTTCTGTGTCATCTGAAGAAGTTGTGAAATCCAATCCCCTCCCCGTTTCTGTGGCGTGACACCATCTAATTTTAAGTATAGAAAGCAAGATTCCATTTTTAATCCCTCCTCGAAGTCTTTGCTAATAATGATGGTTAAAATTGATGCGAAAATGAGCATGATGTCTTTTCGTCTTGGGCGTCTTCCTTGTGACAGACCTCAGGTCATATAATTTAAAGAGGGAAAAGGGGCTACGTTTTAATTTGGATGGAAAACCTTCGAATTCCTAGGTGGCGTGGCTGATATTTGTAGAACTCTTAATTGAGTGTTTCGTTAACTGATGGGGATGAAGAATTATCAACGTTTCTCAAACTTTCTGGGTCACAAAGCCGCGTACGTTTGAGACTGTCTGTCATGCTATTTCCGTTTTTATTATATTATGAATTACTTATTGTATTACCGTTTGAATTTTTTTTTGATGGATATCAACAGTTCTAATAAGTTTTATTAATTTCGAAAACTAAAATAACATCTCAGTTTTGTACTGCTTTGCTCAATATGTATAAGAAAAATCTTAAACCACACATACAAAAATGTATTTCATTTCCAAAATTCCTCTCTTTTAATAGAGCTTGTTTTAAATTCAAAGCTCTTTTATTTTCTTTTACATTCATAGTACACACCAGAAAGGAGAGTTCGAAAATTTTGGTTACTTTCCTCATTGTACATTAACGAAATCTTTTTGATAAATGCATAAGGCATTGAAAATTTACTGAAAATAGAAGTCAGCGGCTACTATGTGTTGTGTACAAGAGAAAAGTTAATTGGTCTTTATTAATGGATTTTGCGGAGTTTCGAGGGCACCGGAGGCCGATTAAGCTTCAGAATATAGATAATTCCTTCTGGGTTCGATTCCAATCCTGAAGAGATTGTCTGCATGGAATTTTCCTAGTAATTAAATAGAAGACTGTTTCTGTTAGCAAGTTAACCTAAAGGCAACTTCTTAAGACAGCGTAGAGGCCAGAGACAGACCAGAGGCCGAGCGGCAAAATCGCTAAACACTGATAATTCCGACTGAGTTTAATTCCAAGCGATCCGTCTTTCTGCGTGCGCGTTTTCTTGATTTTCCTCATGTGTAACGTATATTCGAACCAGTTCCCCTTAGGAAGTCCTGCACGAAGACATCCCTTACATTAAGCAGATAGCTGTGCTGTGCTTTTCCATAATCAACTAAACCGAAACCTAAAGTAGCGAAAGGCAATCTACACGTACAACTAGTCAATAATTGTGTCCTTATCACTAAAAAACGAGTTTTTATATACAAATACAGTGTGCTCTCGTTTATCCGGTGAGGCAGTGCCAACGCATACGCACTTAACGCTTTGCCGGAGAGTGTGTAAAAATCGGAGTCCTATATATTATATAAAATATATTTATTTATAAATATGTTGATATAGAAATATGGAAATCGGAGTTTTTTGTAATCGTGAGGAAGTCGAGGCAATAACTGAAGCTGTAAACCAAAAGATTGAAAATTTTAAATCTTCGAAAATTATCGATCGGGAAAACGTCGAAGAATGGTTCGATAGCGATTCAACTGAGCTGGGCTTTCATTGCTTGAGTGATGCGGATATCATTTCAGTTGTCACAAGAATAAAAAAGGCAGAGAGAGTGATACTGAAAATACAAGTGAAGAACACATTTAACAATTACATTAGTTTCGAGACAGCAGTGACTTTCGCTGCTTTCGAAACTCTATTTGGACTTCATCTTCTAAAGGGAATTTAAATACAGTGGTAAAAAAATAGCACGGAAAAATAAGCAGTGAAATTCGAAATGCATTTAAACGTTCTCAAAATCAAAGTATTGATTTTTTAAAGAAATAAATACATACAATATGTTTGGAAACTGATAGCTTGAATTTTCGGTGTTTTTCTGTGACTTGCTTCCCCGGCATCAGTCTGGTTAATACGGAGGACGCTGTATTTCAGATTTTGTTTCAACTGCAGCAGATTTTAAACTGCGTATACTTAAAAGAAAGTCTATCACTGCCGGTAATTACTGTCATTACATGTTTTTGAAATATAGTTGCGAAGCCATAAAGAATCATTACGTTATGAATAAAGCAGTAGGTATTTACAACCGTATACTTAACTGTGTTTATTAAAAGCTAGATGAAGTTTATTTCGTTTTTAAACATATTCACTTAAGTATATTTGAATAAACTTGTTTTTAATAAATTTTAAAGAGAGAGAGTGTGTGTGTGTGTGTGTATGAGACTAAAAAATTCCGTTTTAGATTAAATGAGATCTTTAATAAAAAAAACAGATTTATTTGTATATGTACATACATATTAGTTCTCAGAATTTCTTCAGTCTACCAACTCTATAAAATGAAAAAATACGTATATTGCGTTTTATCAAATTAGAGCTCAGGTTATTCTACAATACTGTTTTAATACTGCTCGTAAGAATCTCTCTTCTCAAAACGGTGGAATACTGTTTTAAAAATTAAGTTCTAAATGTATTTACATTCACATATCTGCGAACTGTTCAGGCTTTACCTGAATATTCCCGGTTTTTCATCACGTCTTCCGATAAATCATCAAATCTTCCGATATTTAATTTTTCTATTTTACTAAAGAAAATGTTTCCGAACAACAAATAAATTAATGTTGAATTAATGAATCTTAAATTTAAGAAAATTTCGTTTCATCATCTCTAATGATTTTCAGAAAAATTCTTATTATTAAATTTTATTTCGCCTGAATTGTATTTTTTCTTATTACATTTTATTGACCTCTGTTTTATTAAATTTTACTTGATCTGAATTATCGTAATATAGTACAGACATTTATAGATTCATATATGAAGATTCAAGCAATATGTAATCAGTTAATATTTGTATTCAGTATTATTTTATTTAAATAAATGTCACATTACTAAGTTTATCCGCGTAGATGCTATATGCATTAATTATTCATTTTGTTTTCTCGGTATAAAAGTTTTAAAAAGTTAAAAAATGAAATTAGTATAAGAACATAAAATTAAGAATAGCTAATAAAATGCTAAAAGAGTATTTTATACCAGAATTATATTACAAATAGTTCAATAACCTGAATCATGCATTATAAAGTGAATTAAGTCAGTTTGGAGGTACTTTGAAATGGTGTCCCTGCTCAACGTGAAAACCTACCGAATTTCTCTCAAAAATCTCCCGGTTTTAAGATATTATGGATTCAGTTTCTAACGAAATCTTAATGAAAGTTAACATTTTAAGAATTATGTCATTTTTTACGATAAAGAAAAACCACTTGATGATAATGCTAAAACGTGTAACTTGAAATGGATAGTCTTTACATTCCATTCCGGTTTCCTGTGGATCATCATCTCCCTTCCCCCCCCCGTACTGCCTGAAATTGCACATGTAGAGCAGCGAGAGCGCTCTTGAGGCCTCTTCAGATTTGTGACACTGCTGAAAATACCTATAATTATGTCCAAATCCCGTTAATCTCTGTCAATGTCGTGCTGCATTGGGGGTTTAATTGAAGCTGCAAAATATCCCCCTCCGATCGCCGGTAATTACTGTGAGATAATGCGACAACCTGGATGGAAAAAGACGTCCGTAGTTGCGTCGCATGATGTCAAAAGTGAATTATTCAGTTACCACTAGAATTAGTTCATTTCGTTGCACGTGAGATCTTAAGAATTTTACATGCCTCAGGCTGGAATTTTGTAGTCGTTTTCAAGAAGAGGAATGGTGTTTTGTGATTGCATTATTAGAGCAAACATCCTGTATTAATATTAACGGTGGATGTGTAACTTCGCAGCTTGTAGTTGTTGATAATTTCGTTTAAACGGGTAGTTGACTTCCCATTACCCCTTTTGTGAAAGCTGGGTTTAATTTTTTTTCACACTTTTAAGAGTGATGATAGAACACCTTAATCGGTACACTTAAAAAGACTGATTTCATTTATTATCTTTGAAGACATACTGTAATTTGATATTATGTGGTCTGTTTCATATCCAAATTTGTGTCGCAGTATTTTTTTTTTAGCCGAAAGGGGTAGTTTGCTCAGAAACGCTATAAATTTCGTTTTGGTATTTTGTGTTTCACTTTTCAAATTTTGCTACCAGATGTTAGAGCCCTACATTATATTTAAAGAAATTAAATAATGAAGAATCTGCATGAATGGGTGTGTATGCATGTTTTTCGCGTGTGTGAAAAAACAACGGTACCTGGAACCATCCAATTTTGAATATTGAACGTTTCCACCCGAATATGGGCATCTGGAAGCCCAAATTTGGAATTTGTTTTATTATCAATTTCATATTTTTGATTACTAAAGTCAAGGATTTCAAAGAGAGCAACGGCAACGTTGTACAGAAAAAGACATTTTTATTTATTAAGCGTTTTAAATGTATTTCTCCGACGGTCCCCTCCCCCCCTTTTTTAAAGTTAGAAATGCTTATTATTTTTAACAAATAAGTATCAAATGTATATATAAGTGTAACACCATACTATATAATTTTTATGAGTTAATATTTGAAAATGGCTCATCCTTTTGTCTGTTGAGATAGCTCTGTTAAAAAGTAGTACCTGTCCAAATAGATGAACTCGCCAGGAATGACCTCCACCGGGAACTTAATATAAACCTCTTTTCATCCTCCACCCATCATTTTCCTCCCGTATTTACCACCCTCCCTTTATTAATATTCGAGGTGCCGTCTTTGACCTTAGTTCAGACTGCCATTCCTAGGTTGGTATTTTAGCGTTAATTAGATATTCCCGCCTTTTAACGTGTTTTCTTCTTCGTTTAATAATTCTGCTGAGCAGACAGCCTGAAGTTGTGCGTAGCATTGCTTATTTATTTTTATTGTACATGGAAAAGGAAGCTTTGAATGGAATTAACAACACCTTACATAAGTGGCTGGCTTTTGTTAGACGTTTGATCGATGTCTAGTTTTTTAATTAAATGAAATGAGAGTGATGTTTTAATTAAACACGCCCTGTCAGAATCGGTTTGTTCCGTAGTTTACTATTCCCTGAAGCTGCTTTGTGAAGTATTAAATAATCTTTAATGAAATTTACGTGTCCCACATTTTTAGTTTAATTTCATCTTTTACATTACAGCAATGAACGGAGAAGCATTACACAGTTGCTAAAATTCTAATACGTATTGATTGATTGATTGATTAAAGAGCAAAAGTTGTGCAGAATTATTATTCGCTTTGTTGTATGTTTTGTTGTTGAAATACTGAAATTATTATTTGCTCGAAAGTTGCTAGATGTCGTTTTGTAATATCACCTCTATTTATCTTAAACATGGTCTCCTTTTTCTAATACGTTACACTAAAACAAATACACTTTTCTGTCTTACTAAAAATAAAGTAGTACCTGACTAAAAGTACTAAAAATTTACTAAAAGATTAAATATAGTAACACTGGCCGAGTGAATAAAACTACTAAACATTTCTAATTTGTCTCGGATTCAAATTCTTGACGAAGAGTTTGTTTGCTGATGTTTTACATTGGCGTTTATCTAATGTGAATACGAGCCAGTTTTCCTTAGAATATCTTATCTGTAGTCAAATGGTTCTCAGCGCTTTTCTTTCCCTCCATGCTAGATCCCCCCCCCCCCTCTCTTCTTGCCCAAATTCGAAAAATATATACGCATTTATTTCGATTTCGATTATTTTTTTTAACATGGTTTTTTAAATTAAACGGAAAAAGATGTAGGAAATATTTATAAATATCAGAACTTGAATGAAAGTAATTATTAAAAACTAAACACTTTGTAAGGTATCTTACTTTTATCTATCCAGTTATTTTATGTTCAGTATCTTTACTGTCATTTCTGCCTTTCCGCTTTCCTGCCAGAATGCTAATTTTAGTCCGCGCGTATTCAAATAAGGTAGAAAGTATTTAAAGGAAGAATTTAGTTTGCATAAACAGAGCGTGTTCCTCCTATCGAAAGCCACGTTACTAATTGAAGATCTACGATGGGAGTTTGTCTTCGGCGTTACTTTATTCTTGGCAGTAGTGCTTGTCACGCCAGTATAGGTTTGAGTCAACTTACGCGTTATTCATTTCTGTGTAGCCTTTGGATTAATTTAAGATTTAACTTGGTTATATGGAAATTTCTTAGCGCCTTCTATTAAACTTTAAGTTCTTGACAAAAGGACCTTTTAATCCATATCATTTTTCTGTTTGCTTAGCAGGATATAGTGCTAATTCGCGTAGGTCTTATCAGAGCCTCGACTTAGCGTGTGCTTCCCAAAAAAGTAAGACTATAAATTGACTGCTAAATGAAAGGCTGACTGCATTCTGTCTTCCCCCCCTTTTAATTGAACACCTTTTTCTACCACTTAGGCAGCTAGCTCTCACATGATTATCTGTGTTCGACTAAACATAGCAATTAAATCTAATAAAATATTTGAAGGGAAAAGTTCCATCTCATTGTATTTGATATTTCCCAAGAAGAAAAGTTTTTTTTTTTTTTAATTGAATAATTTCAGTTTTATTATTGGATGCGCGGAGTTTGGAAGTCCCCTTGAAAAAAGTATTGCATTTCAATGATGACATTTACATTTAATGCGTTTGAAGTACTGGAATGTGTTGCCTTTGTTTGAACGGGATATCAGTTAAGAGTGTTGAACGAAAACTGTGACTGAAAACAATTGTACTTTTTTTTTAATATGAATCCTTCTCTCGCTTTGAATAATTAAGTATTTCAATGACGCGTACAGTTCACAAACCTCCTTGCCTGACTATCATAACAAATTTTTCTCCACGTATAATTAAATTGTACTATATTGTTTATCTGTCATTGAATAAACTTTAAGAAGGAATAAAAAGAAAAAAAAATTTAAATGTCTTTACCTACCATAGCACTAAACAAACACCGTGAACAGCAGTTTTTGATTTACAAGAGATAACAACAGCATCAACAAAAGCTCTTTATGAGTTAAAGGTTCAATGGGGTTGAACAAAAGCTCATCCAGGCCAGACCTTTACGTGCTCTATCGCGTGCAGCAGACAGATCGTCACGCATGTCTGCGTTTCATGTCGCGAAAAGGGATTGGTAGGCCATTGTCGAAGATGACTGAGGATGATAAAAGACACCTACCATTATCGCCCTAACGGAATTCGTTGCCAGCAAAGGACCGTTCTTCAGTGCTGCATTGTGGTCAATGAAAAAATTGATAATAACGTGAGAATTGAAGAGGTATCGTGTCAGAAGAGCATTGAGTTTTTATTCGAATGCCATTTCTACCACGATATGACGTGTGTCCCCTCCCCCCCACCCAACTCTTCTAATGCTGTCAGCCTGATTTGCAATTGCACGAGATGAGTAATTGTCGAATATGCAGAGAATTGAGAAGCTGCAACGAGTCAATATTCTCTTCTAGAAATCTTTCCGATAATTGCTCCATCCCAGCGCTGCTTCTCGCCGTCAAGTGCTTTTCGTGATTACTCGCATCTCTGGCAAGTTAAGGCTTTTCATTCCCGTGCGCGGGTAGGTCGAGAGGAAAGGTCATGATGATGTGGGCAAAGGGTTTTGACCTTTTCTGTTTCGTAGTCTGGATAATTTGAAAGGGATTCGTAGTCTGGTTAGGGATATTTTTTAATGGTAGTTCCCCCCTCCCCCAACGATTACAGTTTCAGTACTGTTCCTTTTCTTGTGATTAACTTTTACCTATGAAAGGTTTTGTGGCTTTTCCTTTCTTTTCTCGATTTGTTCTCTTTTATATTCGTTGCATCTAATATTTTTTTATATATACATATATGTAATTAAATCAGCTCGATTTTTAATTAATTTTTTTTGTTCATGAACTTCAGCATGAATTTCTTGTGCTTTAATAATATGTCAGTAGTAGGTTTAGTTTCGATGCTTTCAGTATTTTAACAAAATTTGTTTTCACTGTTTTGTAAAGATCTCTTGCATCGTTAGCGTGCGTTCGTGTCCGATTGATGAGTTTTTTTTTTCTGTAATGTATTATATCTTGATTACTCACGTTAAGTATATTCTCTGACGTCACAAAGATAATGAAATGATTGATTAAATATAAATTGCTAGAAAAAGAAATTTTTAAAATGAGCAATCAGATACAAAAATTTATATATATATATATATATATCTATTTAACTTTCTTTTCAATGTAAAATACATCTAGATATATCAGACCGACAGATCTGATATAAAAGACAAAAGTTTTATCATCTGGTGACTTTATAAAAGAATAATTTAAATATATATATAGAGAGAGAGACAACTAGTAAGAAATTTAGAACCAATTTTACTCAATTTTTGCGATACTATGTATATATAACTTATATTATTATTATTACTCCAAAGGGGCTTTCTCCCTGAAGGACTATTGTTTTCGTTTTGCGATTTTGCGTCGGAAACGTTAGATGTCTGAATCACTTTTCAAACTGTTGCCGCCAAATCTTGCAGCGCTGTATTATATTTAAAGAAATTAAATAATGAAGAATCTGCATAAATGTATGTATATTTCTCCTAATGTGATAAAACAACGGTACAGCCATCTAATTTTGAATAACATACGTTTCCATCCGAATAGGCGCATCTGAAAGCCCGAATTTGGAATTTGTTTTATTATCTATTTCATATTTTGTAAAACATTAACGAATTTTTGATTAACAAACTCAGCGATTTAAAAGCGCGCAATGGCAACAATCTACGGGGTGAGGACTTATCTTTAGCGCGCGGAACTGCGTATCGGAAATTCTGAAGATATGTTAATTTTAAAATTATTTTGTGATATTTCTGTCGAATTGAATTTTATGGTTTGAGTGCGAAGACCAATGGTTTTTAATAAATAAAGGTAACACACAAAGCGTTAAAAAACGCCCCTTTGGACGTAATTTAAAATCTGAAACCTTTCAGATTTATTATTATTATTATTATTAGACTAAACTAGTAGATATGACTGCTTCGCAGATGCAGTGTGAAACCTTTGCATCGTTTAGCTGATTATTGGGAAATATCTAATCGCGTTCTGTATTTTATGTTATTTCATCGTATTTGTGTCAGACTAGCCCACCAGCGGCCTAGCGGTAAGAGCCGTTGAACACTGGTAGTTTGGTTCGGGGTTCGAGTCCCGGCGAACGGGCTGACTGCATGTTCGTTTTTGTGATTTTCCCCTTGTGTAACATGAATACGAGCAAGAAAATAATAAACTCATTGTTAATGAATTTGCAAAAATTAAAAAATACGAAATCACTTAAAAATTTAAAGCGTGGGCTATTTACTGAATAGTAGCAACAAGTATACTGACGCTTATTGTCAGTCACGGCATTGTCTCGAAAGTGGTAAGAAGTGTGTCTGCAGTCGTGACTCATCGAACTCGAGTCACATCCCAAACAAATATCGAACACGTGTTCGATATTTGTTTGGGATGCAAAAGTGTTCACTTCCAAAGAGAACGTATAAAGTTGACCGTATTTCAGAAAGGACTTACACCGAGGTAGCTTTGCATTTCTTTAAAATTTCTATTGACATACTAATTAATTAATCATAGGTTTTTTAGAGGGAAGGGAGCCCTCCAGTGGCCGAGTGTTTTAAGACCGTTGAATACCCGTAGTTCGACCTGGCTTGGATTCAAATCCATAAGATCGGGTTGGCACATGGTTGATTTTCTTGTGTAATGTGCTATTCAGCTAACTCAACCTAATCAAACCATGTTTTTTCACCCTTGGATAAGAATAAATAAGAAAATGATTCATTAGTGTAATGTGTATTCATACATTTTTGTCACGTTTATATGGAGGGGGGCGAATGCTTATTGGGCAATGGCTACAGGTGTGAAGTTTTTCTTGAAATTTTGACCTAAATAACGGCGAGCAGTACTGCTGACATCTGTACCGTCCGTTGTCCTGAAGAAGTTCGAGTTATTAATCTTCTTTTTCCTTTCCCGCCATCACACTGCATGACCAATATTTTGCGATCCTTTGTTGGAGAGTCGTTTTTGGCTATCATCCAGCTCAGTGCGTGTCTGATTAAACGGTTACGCCTCGCTACCCGGTTACAAGCGTTGTTTGCTGTCTTATCTGGGTTAAGGTCTGCAAGAAACGAAAAAGCTCTCACGCATCTTCCCGCCAAGGCGATAGGATATCGTGATTCGTAATTACATTGAGATGGAAGTTCCGATAAATATGTGCGATGGAGAATATGAAAATTTTCTCACCCTCGTATTGAGCCCGGACTCTGTTACATGTCATCAGTGGTGGTGCCAATCATTTTCTCAGCGCTCTGTGGATGGAATAAATTTGCATGAGAAATGTATACTGTCAAGAATGTGGCCTAGGGTCAAGGAAGTTTCCTTTTTATCTTGTAGCCAAGTATCATTTGCTGCTGTCATTAAATTATTTCTACTTGTATATCACTTGTACAGAAATGGATAATACACGTGTATCCTCCACATAAATGATGTAATTTGTAGAATTCCTCTTTCCTAGTTTTGCAATACAGTCAGTGTGTATCATGGTGTATTCAGTCATATGTTCAGTTAACGACTCGCGTATTCGAAGTACATAGGATTATAGTATCCGCGATTTGCCACTCCCTTAGCGGAGTTCTACAATTAAAGAAGTGTAAACGGTCATAAAAACGGTAACCTCTATGCAATGTTACAACATCCCACAGTAGTATCCAGCATAAATGCCGGCCCCTGTGCAGTGCTTTGATGAAAAGCATGATTTTTAGTATTCTGTCATTCATGGACCGGTACATCATACTATACTATAGAGTTACAACATTGTTTTGATTGTTGTCTACCGTATGTCTTCCCTAGGTTTTCAGCGCCAGAGTCTGAAATTAATTTTACAAAAAAATATTATTGTAATTTTCTTCTTCAATGTTCTCAAAGAACGAGCTCCTTTAAATTTTAAAAAGTGTTCATGCACTTAGTAATTGTTTTCGTCTTACTGACAAAGAGAAACGCTCGCAAACTACCTGCGAAAGTCACGCCGAACCTTTATCGTGCTAGCCTAATACAAGAACCAACCCATTTTAGTGAAGGAAACATGAACTGACATTCAGTCTACGATTTCGCAGATCTGCACATTCACCTTCTCTGAATATTTGTTATTGATGTGTGGCCTGAGGAGTAGCAGGAAGAATAATATAAATGGGCGAGATACAAGTTACAGAGAAGTAAAAATGAAGATATCTTATTAGATATTGTAATGTAATATTACTATATATTCTTAGTGGAATGTAGGTTTCTTTTAATGAAATAATATTGTGATAGTTACCGGTAGTTTATCCATGACTACTTTTCATTCTTACTATTACGGCGTATTTCAAAAATTGAATTATTCCCATAGTTTTCCCTTCTCGATTTTCGGACGATAAAACTAATGAAAAAAATAGGGAAAATACGCGAAGAAATTCAGTAATTAAGTACCTGATTTTCATAGTTCCGAAGATAATTAAAGAAAATTATCTGTGCTTTAACTATAAGTGCAGCGGCCGAGCGGTGAAAGCCGCTGGACGCTAGTAGTTTCCGAGGTTCGATCCCGGCGAACGGGTTGGCAGCATTGGCCTTTTTCGTGGAACATGTATAACGTGGATACGAGCCGTTACTTTCCCTTAAAAAGCCCTCCATGGGGCATCCCTCCCTTTCCGTATTGTGCCTAATGACGGAGCGCGTAATTAATAAATAAATAAATAAATAAAAATGGGGATAATTTTGAGAAAATACTCACAACAGAGAATAAAAAACCTATTAGGATAAGTATCTAAGATTGAAAAAATCTAAATAAAGAAGTTGTTAAGAAAAAACAGTAGTAAGGTTTTCTTTTTCTTTTCTTTTCTTTCTTAAAAAAAAAAATAATAATAATAATAATTCACCTAAACTTAAATGTGTTAACAGAATCAGTGACAGAAGGTGTCTTGTCGTTTTCTGAAACAAATCCTAAGGTGTCGTGTGATACACTTCCTGAAGATGATGACGAAATCAGTGGACTTCCTTTAAATGCTGAGATAAGAGAGATCCTATGAGTATTAAGATTAGGAGTACAGCATCGGCCAAATAATTTTCAGAAACATTATGAACAGTTCAAAAAATTAACTTTTTGCATAAGAATTCCAGACAGTCAACTGTTCATGACTTTTTTTTCCTAATTAAAGTGTTGTGAAAGTAATTATGTTATTTTAGTTGTATTTATATTAAATTGGTTAATCTCCATTACTGTTTTGATGGCTATTTTTCTCTTTTTTTAATGTTATCAAAAAATAGTCTTAAACAAACGTGACCAGATTAAGCAGCGCCTACTGTATGTATCATTTGCTGCTGCCACTTTTGAGGGTAATATTGATTGTTACTTCAATTCTGTTTATTTATCGTGGTAATTAGAAAACTTAATGCAGTCCTTCTTGAAAAATTCAATGAATTTTGTCTAGAACTTGCGGTTTGTTAGCAAACGGTAGTTTAAAACTGTGCTATATTTGAATTATGTTAAATAAGTTTTTTACATCGTCACTATTATGTGACGTTATATGTGTATTATATGTTTCCCCCCCCCCCTTAAAGCCCTTTCGTCGACCCTGAAATTAGTTTTATCACTTTCTTGTTAGTACGTTTCTTAATTCAGGAGTGCTATTTACGCGTGAAAGAAAATGCAAGAATGTCACAGTGTAACACATTAGAGTGACTTAAGTGACATTTTCCCAGAATCTTATTTAGATTTTCTTAAAAAGTTGGAGAAGTTGTTCAAGAAGACTTTCGTGCAGTCAACTTGAGGAAAATTGGTGCTCTTAGACTTCTGGAAGAACGCTTAAGAATTTTCCTTTCCTTTTCTTGAAGATGCGTCGCATCGTTAGGCACATCACACAGCGGAAAAAAAAAGTGAATGGTGACTTCTAAGTCGAAAAAACAGTTTCATTCTGATTTAACTTTTGTTCTTTAGTGTCTTCATGGCGATTGATTCCGAGGAGTCGTTGAAAAAATAAAAACTCGTTTGTTCCCCGGACCTTTGCATTTTCACGACTGGTAGCACATGCCCTACTGGTCCTCAGCAGTAGCGACCACTTTCACGGGAGAGCAGCCTTGGAGGACACCGTTGTGTAAAGAGCATTTTGATGGTGATCAGTTCCTGGGTTTCTCTTTAAGCTGATCTTTCATACAAATTGCAGTTTTCTTATTCTCTAATTCACCACGCCTGTTATATGCACTTAATTCAAAAATTTTATAATACAAATTATCTCAAAATGTGTTAAGTAACCAAGTAACTTTTATTAAGAAAGTTACCTGAAAGGAAACAAAGTTGTACACGCTGAAAGACCACTATGCATGTAAATATGCGTGTGCGCGTCCACGTGCAAAAATTTTAATTATAGATATATGTAACAAAAGATTTCTTTTTATTTTAATGCTTAATGCTCATCAAACCAAAGTGTCATTGTCTTCAGTATTATAGTGTAGCATTATGTTCAGTCTTCTCGAGACTAGGATGTACTGCTTAAATCTGGAGAGTGGAAATATTCATAAGTAGATTACGGAATACAGTATTGCCTCGACGCAAAGAGGGGGTGTAGGAGGTGCTGAGAATACAAGAATATGTTTTGTTACTTTGTAGAGACATTATGTTATTGGGAAGCAGGAGATGTGAAAAATGAATAACGCCTTCGCTGGGACTCGAACCACGGACCTCTGGAATATGCGCCCAGCGTGCTGACCGCTACACCACAAAGGCATGCGAAGAAGAGGGGAGGGAGAAATACCTTATAACGTAATCTTTTTTATCTTTAAAAAAATTGTCAGTATTTAGTTGCATGTTTTACCTCTTAAAATTTACTCTCATTTTCCAAGCATCATACTACCAATGTCATCAAATTTACGTATGCAAAGGTATTTTGTCCCATTCTTCTTGCAGGTCATGTTTCAAATATATCTCCGCGCGCGGAACTGCGTATCGGAAATTTTAGATGTGCTCGTTTTAAATTATTTTGCGATATTGCTGTTGAATTGAATTTTATGGTTTAAGTGCGAAGAACATGATATTTAATAAATAACGGTAACACAGAAAACGTTAGAAAAAAGACCTCTTTGAGCATACTGTAAAATCTGAAAAGCTTTCTCTCTCTTTTTTTTTTTTTTAAAATTTATATCCTTATTTTGTTTTCTATTGTATGCTTATTGTTTCCGATTTTTAAATGATTTCCGATTTATGAATCTTTTGTTATTTAATCATATTGTCTTCTCTCTATTTAAATGAATTTATAATAATTTCTTTTTCGCTTTTTTAATTTCATGATATGTTTGTTTGATAATTTGTTATGTACGGAGTCATTTCGTGAAGAAAGTGGATTTTAAGCATAAAACATTTGAACCTCGGTCAGTCTGCTTTATTTTTGTCTTCTCTTCTCAAACTTTCGTATGATGGGCGACTCGGAGTTCACCATTTCCATTTTCTTCAAGGATGGTTAAGCCCATTCCTTCATGTTTTCATTAAGGCATTTACGCGCTGGCGGGTGATCGACGATTGACGGGTGCATCCGCGTGACAATATATGGTTAGGCAGAGATTTTTATGGCTTTTTCATTCATTCATTCGGCATGGGGGTTTTCTTGCATTACTACAGATGCATCTATGATCTCTTGCTGGGAAATGCATTACATCTCCATTCTTATTGCATTTTAAACGGGTTGGATTTGATTTAAGAAAGCCGTTTGGGGATTGGATGTTATTTCTTTACTGTCCCTGCCATAACCTTTCCGAACTCTCATCTTTTTATTTTTAGCTCTGTGCATGTAGAGGTGTACAATTTAAGCGAGAGGAACTGCATTCGTGTGTGGATTACAACAGCAATGAATTTTTAAAAAATCAATTCTTTCAGCTATGAATTTCTAGAAAGTGCGCTGAACTTTTCCTTTTTCGGTTATATACTGGGCCGCTGATATCCACAAAAGCTGCAAGGCTTGCCACACCTCCGCTTTTGTGTGTGTAATACTAGTTATCTTAGCCCAAAAGGGCAATTTGCCCAGAACAGCTATTAGTTTTTCGTTGATTCACTCAATATAAACGGCGTTTCACTTTCCAAACTTATTAATGTAATAGAAACTTTTTAAAATTTGTCAAAATATAATTCATTAATATAAAATAGTACCTCTTTGAGAAAATGCAAAATGTATATCGATCTGAAACAACCATATGATTATTAATTTTTTAATCATTATTTTTTATTACTGTTAGAAGATTTTAAACCAAGCACAGAATTTAATGATCTGTTATTCAGAGTCCTTTTGCCATTGTGAAATGAATAATGATGACTTGAGGTAAAAGGGAAGACCAACCATACACCCAGCTCCTAATTGCTATTCCATTCATATGCAGATGCCGTATCTGCCGTACCTTTGTCGTAGGGGGATTACATACTAGCACTAAGAGTGTGTGAGATTTATATGTCGTTGTGTTTTCTCTTTAACGCTGTTAAATGTTGTGGGTAAAAATTTTTGCAAGTTTCTCAGAATTTTAAACAGTATGTTGTTTTATTTTAAGTATGCTATGCTTTCAAGTTGTCCCAAAAGTGTGTACGCAGTATGTTTCGTCTAGAGTTCTTACCTTTCCCCCCCCCTCCTCTCCCTAAAAGGCTGTTCATTAAAAAATTTTGGGTAGAGGAATGTTATGAGGAAGAGGAGTAATCAAGCAAACATTTGGAAACGGAGAAAGATCCTTTCAAAATATAGCATAGTAAATATAAGCAAAATAAATATATTAGTTAAATTTTATTTAAAGCAGGAATATTTCACTTTGCTTTTTTCAGACATTGATATTTAAATTACTATCGCTTATCTTTATTTTAGGAATTTTAATTTCATTTGTTCCGATTAAAAGTATAGCTTTCGTTGAAAACTTCTCTCATAGCTAATTTCTAGAATTAGTCTAATAGCAAATGGAAACTTCTTATAAAAATTGCATTCGCAGTTGTTAGATTTACTTCATCAGATCAAATTTCAAACATTTAAAAATGATCAAAAATAAAAGAAAAAGAGACCGTTTTATAATAAGTATTTGAAGATAATTGAAGTTTAAAATTGTGAATCTAATTTCGTAAAATTTTTTAATTAAGCGCAGATGCAACATTAATAATTTGTACATAAATTAGAATAAATGAATAATTTACTTCCTCGGATCTTGTTATAATTAAACACTAAATTCAAGACAGTAGAGCCGGAGCGTTGCAAAATAATCAGAGGTTAAAAAACTTTTTGGCCTGTGGCCAGATTTAAATGAAAATATGAAATAATAAATGTTGGAACGAAAATTAATTGTTATGAGACCGGAGTACTTCAGGGAATTAGCCGATATCGGTGCAGTTTATTCTTGCTAAATACTTAAAATAAAAAAAGTTTCGCAAATTTGTGAGTGGCTTCATAACAAATTTTAGATGAATATAATTATTAAATTTTTCTTAAAGACACGCGCAAACCCATTCCCTACGGCTTTGGATTTCAGCACATAAATTCAATTATGTAAAACGTAATCTTAAAATTGGTAACATTACGATATTAAAATTATAAAAATAAATATAATACTGAAAAATTAAAAAAATATATAATTAATAATTATTTTAACCAAAACTAATATAAAATTAATCAAAATTAAACCAGTTAAAGTCCACTAAATGCAGAAAAGGAACTATAAGGCTATATCCATTCATTCCATTTATCCATGTTATATTACAATCCTGATTTTAATGCTAAAAGAAAATATTTAGAAGTATTTATTGCAAATTATTTTCTAAGCACGTCAATTTTAACCTTTTCACTGGTTTTGCAGCGTAATTAAAGCTGTTCAGATTTTAATATCATTTAAACGTTTCAGGATATTTATTTGAAACTCATTTCAAATTAAACTAACGCCGTAAAGCGAGTAGTCTTCAGTCTCTGTTTATATCGCATCAAAAGAGAATAGCATTGCGGTGGGTTTAATAGGTAATGAAGCGAGACAAAAGCTTGAAATTAACAAGCAACCTTGAAGTAGCTTTCACAATGATACGAGATCATAATTCGATAGAAGATACATTTTCAGGTTGCCTGATTTTGATATGCGTATACGTATTAAGTTCGCGCTGCGGCTTCCCATTATGTCACAAATGACTTGGTGATTATCTGGCTGGGAGATCCTTTTAATATCTGCTCAAAGTCATTTTGAATCTGCTAGTGCTGTGGCCGTTCCAATCACTACCTTTGCTTATCTGATAAGAATGTTGATGATAGGACACAGCGATATCCTTTCTCGGGTATTTTTTCTTTTAGCTGCGCCTGGCTTTCGATTTGTCGCAGTGGATAATTACTTCACCAGTGTGTTATGAATATTAATTTCAAAGCAACTATGTGAAACTTTCTATTGCCGCCATCTCTATCATCAATTACATAGTATAAAAGTCAATTAGTTCCTGCATCAAAGTACCGTAATACAAATTACAGAAACCATTATGTCTCTTCATTGAAAAATCCTGGTTTTTAGGAATTACATAAATATATTCATTTGTTGTTGTACTTCAGAAATCTTCAAATTTTATGAAATGGGTATGAATAAACATAAACAAGTGAAGGAGACTGAGACGTTGTGAAGAGTTTTAAATCTATTAATATATGTTTTCCTTATATTTAGGAGTTAATAAAAAGGAGAACTCTGATTCTTATCCCTCTATTCCTTCTGCGAAAACTAATAATCTAATCAATTTCAGAACTTCAGTAATGCTGCAGTCCGTATTTTTAAGGGAAATTTGATTTTGATTTCTTTATTTACCGTATTTTGTCGAAATCTGCCTCCCCAAAAGAGTATTTTTACATCCTTTAAGCACCATTTAGTAAAATATTTTATGGTATTAAGGTAACCAACCACTTTGGCGAATTTTGTTGTTGGAGGTTTTTGCGAATTTTTCCAAGAAGATTCCAAAACTATCGATATTTATCATATGTCGGCAAACATTTTAAACATATGAAAAGAAAACCTACTTTAGCAATTAAAAATACAAATTTTAATTATTAAATAAGTCCTGCGTAATATATTTAAAAAAATAAGAGCATTTCTCCAAACATTTCTCTGAATCCCCATTCTTCTCCAAATCTTTCTATCCCCCCTATTTCTCCCCAGTACACAGCGATTTGTTTTTCGTTTAAATAAACATCAGAGACTGCGGAGATTCCGCATCGCACAAACCTTGGTAACACCGGCTATCTACCAATTGCTTCTCTTCGTTAGGGATGTTACCATATGTTCTCATCGTTACCAAATGCCTGTAATCTTTGGAAGTTTTTGCGGCAGAATTCTGTATTCCTGCAGAAATTGTACCCCATTTTCTTCCATTGATGGCAAAGTCCACAAGCGCGTATTTTACAAATAAGACGAATCATGATTTGTTGATAAAAACTGTTGGAAAGAACGGATACCGAAATGGTGACATTTCTTGACTGAAGGATTGCTGTGATTGATTGCCGAAAAAATGGTTATGGCCATGGTTGCCAGAGTTTGGCACGTTCTTGAAAATTTGGCGACTTCTATTTGAGTGGTTCCGATAACACGTAAGTACCAGTATTTATGTGTACGGTAAGCCACTATCGGATAGCAAAAGATATCAAGTTCAAATTCTTGGAAGTTATTGATTTAAAAAAAAGTGTAATTTGCAAAGTGTAATCGAACACGATGTTTAATAAATAAAGGTAACATATAAAACGTTTTAAAAAAAAGCGTCTTTGGGCTTAATATAAAATCTGAAAGCTTTCATTTTTTTTTTTAATATTTTATTTTATTTAATGTTTAAACGATTTTCCGCACATGTCTTAGTTTAACAACGAAACTAAGCATATCAGAATTATACTGTTTACACCAACGAACAGAGCGGGAAAAATGTCTTTTCAATGAAACTTGTTTGAAAATTGTGTCATAATTTCTGAATTTTTTGGCGAATTGTTGAAAATCACTTGCTATTTATTAGTCGCACCTAAATAACGAAATCCGTCAGTTTAATTGCATTGTTAAATGTTAACGTTAACCATTGTTAAATGTTAAATGTTACATGTTAACGTTAACCATTGTTAAACGTTAACATTAATGTTAACATTATTAAATTTTTCTATTAATTTAAATGCATTGAAGCCTTGTAATTTTTAATTTATCATGGTCGCCTCACGCTTTTATTATTCGCGATATAAAATTGTAGATGAATTCTGTAAATTGAATTATTTAATAAAAACCTGTACTTTATTTTTTCCCAGAAATATAAACCGATGAATTCACCAGTAGTTTGAATATTGTACAGTATAAATTAAATGTAATTGATCAGTTAATGGTAAATGGTTTCAACAAATGCGTTAGCTTAGGTACTATTATTTTACCAGCTATCCGTCAGAAAATATTGAGCTCTCAATACCACATGTGTTGGGGTATCATTTAAAAGTATGAAAAAGGCTAATTAATATTTCTTCATTCACCTTTGGGTTTTCATTATCTGCAGCTGTTACTGTCACTCTCTGGGAAACCATCTATTTGACCAGACGCAGGAATTTTTATTTACCATTCGTGACCGACACCCCAGGCTCAACTATTACAAGATCACTGACCTAATGACATCATCGCCTAAGAACTCTCGCCTCATGGTCATTGCTCATCTGGCTACGTACTTTAAATGACTCCCCGTTGCAGAAACATGTCTTCCTACCTTTTGCTACTCCATGAACTTGCTGAAGCATCTTCTAGATGGCAACCTGTTGGTATAATGGGCCACTAATTAGATGCAAATGCTTTTCCCTTTCTTCCCTCCTCCGGAAACTTATCGTAAAACAATCTGAGCTATAAAGAATTAATTCTCTCATGGTGATAATTTCAAAGAACGTCCAATTCGATGGAATTATTTGTTTCCAGTTCTTCTTAGAAAACAGCGTTCAGGTTCATTCAACTGCAGCATTACAAGTTGTTCTGTCAATGTATTTTGCATTTTGCATTTGTATTACCGTTTTAAGAGTTCTTGATGACGTACAATCTACCTAGCACAACTGCTTGAGTGATTAGTAGATTTTGTGTGTTCCATCAATTGTCTTAAATTTATGTAAGACAGTTATAAAAAATAATAGTAATTTGAAATGTAGAGCTTTCTGGAAACTAGAAATATAGCGAAATTACGTGAACTGCTTCTTTTAAATATAAAATTTTATTTTCTGTATTTAATTTTTGTGGGCTGATTCCTGAATTAGTTGGTCTGTCGTAATAAACCTGTACTGCATTTTGCTGCTGGATACCGAGGTTAATGAAAGTTTAATTAAAAGTGTATATCAAGTCCAGTTTTTTGTTGTCTTATCACTGTTATATTTTTTAATTAATTTGTTTTTCTCTTTGAACCTTTTGACATTTAAATGATGAATTTTTTTGAGGTGTTCGATCTAATGGTCGCTTTCTTAAATCTAATGGCCGGGTACATACTTTTTGCACAAAATGTTTCATAATAAAAGACCTAAAAATTATTATATCAAAATAAAATTTGGGAAAACATATAAGACTTTTTGTGTTCATGAGTTTGCCAGTTTCATTTGCTAATTTATTTATTTTTTTAAAGTTATCGGTTTGTGATTAAGTTTAAATTGATAGCTCGTCCAGCAGCTTTTGTTTCATGTGATCGAGGCCCTGCATTCTACACACCGGCCGGGCAGAGATTTTATGCAATTACTGAATTTTTTTAAAAAGAAAAAATCTGATATGTACACCACATGACTTCCTTGTACGGAATATTAAATTATACGCATTTTTTCTGCGTTTCATTTAAACTTATTTCCTCGAATTTCATTAGAGATATATTACTCATTCAGTTAATTCTGTTCTCAGTTCGCGGCAAAGCAAAAATACATAAAACGGCAAAATATCTTCATTGAAACCTTAAAATAATCTTCATTGAAAAATAAAGGGGAGAAAATAAAAACAAAACGCTAAAATACAGTTAAAACAATAAAAAAAACCAATTTTTATATTTAATATTACAGTTTCTACGCAAAAACAAGCAATTCGGCCAGCAAGGCAGATTTTTCGGTGCACAAAAATGAAAGTTTAATTTGGGTCCCGCTCGGCAAAAAGATACTGAAGGTGCGGAAACTGAATTCACTATTCTGCTAAGCTTCAAATGTAAACAAATATGGCTGCTATGATAAACAAAAATTAGGCTTAGCCGCACTTAAACAACTTTTAAATAACTCTACCAACTATTGCGTGCAGATTAATTAAAGGCATAAAAATCTTAACCGGAAGATAAGAAAGTAAAAACGGTGATATCGTAGTAATTTTTAAGAAATTAGCGCAGTTTAATATTTTGATGTGAATTAACTTCTGTGAATGAAGAAGATGTTTAACTGAAGTTTTTTACTGAAAATAAATATTAAATTGTTTCCTTGAAAAATAAACAGTTATTATATTGATCTTTTTACTTTTATTTTAGCTGTCCGCCGATGTATGTGGGCGAATACTGTCAGCACTTGAATCCATGCCACACTGGTCCTGGACCACGATGTCAAAACGGCGGCACATGTAACGTGGAAATCAGTGTCACCAACGGTCCCACATTCTCCTGTTCGTGTCCTGTTGGATTTTCAGCATCGCTTTGCGAAATAACCGTCCCGAACAGCTGCGATAGCAGCCCTTGCCTAAATGGAGGCACTTGCACTCTAGTCACTCTAAAAAATTACACATGTTCTTGTGCTGCTGGATACCGAGGTAAGGATGAGAGTATTACTACTATCTATAGGCCTTATCAAGGTCAACTCTTATTTCTCAAATAGTTAAGCAATTGACGAGGATCGCTGTTTTTGTTATCATTCGGATAATGCTATCGAAATCGCGAAGTTCCCATCCATATGGTATACGAAAATATGTGAAATAAATCGGTTATTGTGATCAACGAGCCGACTAATATGACCGAAATATTATGGAATGGATTTTTCAAACCGAAATAAATTCTCCAAATAAGGTCAATATAAATTAAATGTCTAAAAATATCACCAAGGAAGGGATAAAGTCAATAAACTGCCTGGTTTTTATTTTAGTTTACCATTTAAAATTAGAAAAAACAGCAACCTTTCGATTAGTTTGGCGCAGATTTTTAATAACTTTGATGATTTCGAGAACTATCAAACACAGGTCTGATAGACAGACGCACAGACAGAATATATCTGCCAGGGGCTTCCTGAAACAAATCCAAGTACATCCTGTAATAAACGTTTTACGAAAGGTTAAGGTGAAATCGGCGAATTCTGTATAAATGCGATATAAGGAACGCTTTCCGAGTGTTAAGATTTAGGGGTATAACATCCTGCAAATAGTTCTAGAAATCTTAGACACAGTTGAACTTTGCACAACACTTGCAAGATAATCCACTAATAACGACTTTTTTCTAGTTAAAAGGCTGTGAAAGCAATATATATATATATATTTTAGTCATATTTATATTAAATTAGTTAAATTTCCTTCTTTTTTGAAAACTATTTCTTCTGTGGACAAACGTCATCATATTAGGCGGCTCTTATATGGCCCTGAAATTAATCCGTACATGTTATTTAACTGGATTTTTTATCGGTATATTGAAACTGGGAAATACTGTGATAGTTATGAATTTCTGCTGTATTCATTGAAATGTAACCACAGGAACATAACCACAGTAACCAAGGCGTAAACTGGAGCAAAAATCTGAGATGGAGAAATGAACAAAATTTATTTGAACGTGAACATACTATGCGCACAGATTTCATTAAAAGGGAGCACATGTTCCTTCTGATTTAAGTAAATGTTTTCATTCAGTATACTTCGCATTCCTGAAAGATGGGTAGAACTTTCTGAAGCAACATTAATGAGTAGTTTCTTCAAAATGTAGGAACAAGACTTGGGCCTTAAAATATTTTATTTTTTCGTTTATGTTCTCAATCATGATTTGCGTTCAGTTTTTAAAAGAAAATGTTTAAAGTGCTGTAACCTCCCTAAACTAAGAATTAAATTTAAAAAAAAAAAATCTTTGTCCTGTAAACAGGGAGAATTGTTTGTGTGAAATTACTGTAAATATGTTTTTTTATGTGAATGAGATATTTGAAATCAGAGGGCAGAGACAGGAGATAAAAGAAAGTTTTTGAAGATGCCAGAGATGATAAAATATGCTTCCAAGAATGTAAATAACCTCGTTTATTTCTTTTTTTGGTTATTCTTCTGTGCAACTAATAACAATTTAAAACGACGATACAGTTATGCGACCTTTATAGCAGTTGTTGGTAAATAAACTTAGAGAGTTTGTTAACCGTTTTTGTGATAGTTCTGTAAAAATATCAGCCGCCGCACGATTATGCCAGGTTTTGATCAACAAAAGTCCTTAGAAGAAGCATTACGACTTCACTCTAAATATGAAAGAAATTTTCTCAAGGCTTCAGTGCCCCATAGTGGCCGACTGATGAAACCGTTAAACATTGGTATTTCAAAACACGGCGAACAAACTCCCCATATGGGAATTTTCATTTTTCTGGCATATATATCCAGATTCCTTTAAAACGGTCTCCACGAAGGCATCCCTCCTTTTAGGACGATAACCACTGTGTATTTTGTCAGAACTAAAAACCATATTTGCTCGCCTCTCGCTCTTTTAACTAGTTTTATTGTCCGAAAAACCAGAGATGAAAATTATGCGAGCAGTTTTAATTTTCAAAGGACGTGGTGTAGAGACATTAGGTTATTTCGAAAGCAGGAATCATGAAAAAATGAGCAACGCCTTCGCCGGGAAACGAAACACGAACCTCTCGGTTACGCGTCGAGCATGCAGACCACTACACCACGAAGGCATGCGAAGAAGGCGGGAGAAATACCTTATAGTGGTTACAGTGAGAACATAACAAACGAAAAGTACTCATGGATGAACTGCTGTTAACTATCACAATATTATTTCTGTAAAAGAAATCTATATTCCATTAAAAATACATAGTAATATTTGCGTTACAATATATGACGAATATTGGGTCAATATCTGATGGATTCTATCAGTTGAGCCGGACAGGTCGCACACGGCTGAGTTACCTAACGAAGTCCCAAGGGCATCTCACATGAAAGAGTCTTGACTACAGTTCGTATCTTTTATATAAGTCTGTAATATCATAGACAGTCACGAAAATAAGAAATGCAAAGTTAAAAGCATAAAGCATTTTAATTCTGCAATAAAATGAAACGAAAACTATTAACAATCAAAATCACCAATGACACATCTTTCGCACACTATCACGCATCTCTTTGGGAATTCCTCTTCGCAAGCCGAGCAGTTACTTCCAGAACCGAAAGTTCTCTTTGTTCGGTGCGTGCCCCCCTTTCATACTGGCGAAAAATAGAATGTGTACATTGTGATTTTAAGGCTTGGCTGTAAAGAACATTCCTGAATATTCATCTCGTGGTTCTTTCTGAAACCACGTAGAAGCAATTAGTAGTCTAATTACTCATGTAGAAAATGAGAATTCTCTGCCTTTACAGGGAGAACAAAAGATCTCGGATTTCGGAGGATCGAACACTTCAGCAGTAGATGGGGGCTTTAATAAGCTAAACGTAAATAATAGAAGTAGGTGGCTTAAGAAAGAATCTGCATAAAATACTTTTCAAGTAATAAATGCAGGGGAAAATAAAATGGATGAAATGCTGATACAAAAATGGAAATACAAACTGAATACACTAAATGAAAATAAAAATAATCAAGGGAACACAATTTACCGATAAACTAACGCTCAGAGAGGAAAACTCTATGCAATAGAGGAAGAAGAAAATTATGAGAATACTTTTTTAAATTTTCAGAACCTAGCGCTAGAAAGATAGGAGGAAAAGTACGCCAGGGAATACAGTAAACCCAAACTAATAGTTCAGTATGGCTAATTTCGCAGTCGTTAAGATCCCTGCAATTTTTGTTTTTCACTAGATTTACGTGGCGAATGATTTCTTCGTCAGTCAAAACTTAAAAACTTGTCTTACTGTTTTCTACATTTATCCATTCCTAAACGTCATCCATATACTCTTTAAAATATTTCTACTAAGTGCCAGTTAATAATAATACTTTAATGCCAGTTAATGAGGCTTTTATCTTTAACCCATGTAAACTGCATCTTTTAGCTTAATTTTACAACGGGAAGGCCATTAAATGACCCGTCACTGATTAGAAAGGCATTGATGATTGTGGTCCGTATACAGCTGGAATTTGCTTCATTAGAACCGGAATTTCCAGATTTATGAAATGCAGACTGATTATTTTACTAAATTAATTTGTAGAATAAATATTGTAACGCAATGCCCAGCTGCGTTAAGGTAACTTCTCCGCAAAGGGCGGGAGGGGTTAGGGCTGCCAGAAAGTGGCAAGGAAATGCAAGGGTTCCGGATTTGGGCGCGAAATCGACCGTTTCGTGATATTTGGCGACAAAATTGGCAATATTTCATGGACGGAGCGAGAACATTCTAGAACGAATTCTTGCCGGTTTTCCCGAGCATGTTCTCGAAGGCAGGTCAAAACTGCCTGTACGCGGAGTAGAGAGTATCGTGAGGAATATGTTGAGTTCAGTAGTAGTGTCTTGAGTTCAGAGATTAGCTTGAGAGCGATCGACCGAGTCGGGAGCTTCACCGTTATAGTCTGATAGCCTGAAGGCTGTGTTGCTGATTATGTCAGCGTGTTTGTCGTAGTTTTTCGACGACTGTAACGCGTCTTTGGAACTGTCCTGTGTAATATTGACGAATAAATTGTGTTTCGATTCTTCATCAAGTGTTGTCATCAATCACTCCAAATCCACGAACCCGTAGAACACAACAATATATTATTTACAGATTATAAAATTTTAAACTTTTGGATTAAGCAAAGTTTAGTGAGAATTCAAACTCCATGAAAGAGCAAATTGACCTTGCTCAAGTACGTGTGCAGGAAGTTATTTTTGCTGTTTGTGATATATAGAAGCAGAAAAAACTGATATGAAGCTGAAGTATTCAGGTAAAAATGGAAAACAAAAATACTCAAGATCAACAAAACTAATTAAATTTACATTAACTTGCTTTTGCGGACCCAATGTCGTGAGTTCATTTATTTATATGAATAGTATTTTGGCAGAATGTAGAACATCCTTGAATACCCATATACGCGTGGTGCATTATTATCAGTAAAGCCCATAGTGCAAGGATGATCAAGATCCGCTTTATGATATCAAACTGAAAATTAGTCTAGTGGTAGTATGGTCTTCTGTCACAGCCACACGTATTGGCGCAGCGTGAGGGCATGCTGGACAGGAGGCAGTTGAGAAGTCCCTGTGGCACTTCTGTGGTTGAGGATGGCACTTCTGTGGTTGAGGATGCCACTCCTGCAGCGAGGCAGTTTTCAACTCCGCTATGGTTCTTGGAGGGGGGGCAGCGAGATAAAATTGCCCTCCTAAAAGCTTCCTAAACATTTCGTCTGAGACAACAAGGATATCTAGCTGGCAATCCATGTGGAGATATATTCACTTTCTTCCTTTTCCAGCTAATCGTCGACCAACTGAACCCTTTGTGGACAAGCGTTGTCAAACACATGCTAGAGTGTGTGGCCATTCAACATAATGCCTAACCAAACCATTACACCACCACCGTAATTATCATTTTATCTGATGCAGGAGGGATTATATCGTGTCGCAGGCTATCTCCAGATACAGGTACGCCGAGAATCAGGCTGAATCTGGATTTTTATCTGAAAAAAGCACGATGCTTCACTGAAGTCTGGTCCAAGGCGTATATTGTCTGCACCATGCTAAAAGCACTTTCTTGTATGCTGCAGCGAGCGGCACGCAAGCCGCGGCTCTTCTGGCTTACAGCCGTGTATCATGAAGCCTTTTCGGGCTGCTGTACATCATAAAAATGGGACTCTAGTGGCATCATACAACTAGTGTGAGAGCTGTCAATCTGTGGCCTGTGTGCTACTGATTTTTCCTGATATCCTATAAAATTTACCAACTCTTGCGAGAAACACTGTGAATGTCATGAAAGAGTATGAATACACAAATCGCCGAAAACCCCTCGGGCAATTTTTACTTCGTTAATGAAATTATTTAGAAATAGGTGTGTATTCATGTATTCATTTCATGTTAATATTTTGAATTATTTTAAATATGTCAGATTTGTACTGCACGGTAGTTTTCATGCTGTTTGAACTGGGATCGCCATCAGCCCTGAGGCCAAAAGATTAATCAATGATCATAAGAGAATTCTCAAATGTTTGATTTTTACCGTATCCTTTTAATACTTCTTAATAGCCATCTACATTTTCCATGGTTAAATTCATTGCTGGCTCAAGTAAGAGAGATCTCACTTGATAGATACCCGACCAGCAGAGGTTCTGTTGTATAATACTTAGTTCCATATATTCCTGACACCAGTAGAAAGAGATAAATATCCTCATCATACCTTAGGTGATTGGGAAGAAAGGTATCCTTTATTGAAGCGAGCCATTTTAAACTACCGTCAAGAAGGGGTTTTCAACGGAGTCGTTTAATTAAAAGGATTAATCGAAAAGGGGGCGTACATTTTGATTATTTCATAATAACTTAGCTATAGCGAAATTGGATTCTAGTCTTACCTTCTTCTTATGGAGGCCAATGAACGACGTTTGTGTGGTACATAATACAATGATTTATAATTAGTGCTTTGAATTGGTTAGATTCAGGAAGGGAGAAGGGTGGAATTGGATAAGGAGGTAGAAGATGCAGGTCTCTGAGGGTGGTCTTGCAAACTTGTCCTTCGAGAAGGTAACGTTGTAAGTTAAATATATATCCAAAAATGAATATAATCTGGCATTAACTCACGGCTTAAAATCCTGCGTAAGATCTTTCAGAAATATTTTTTAACTCAGAAAATAATCCATTTTAATTTTGTTAATTATACAGATTGTTCCCCACCCCCAAAGCTGATATACTGAGGGGGGGAAATACCGTTTCTATGGTGCATTAATTTAATTTCGTAACAGCAATCATTTTAGAAGAACGTACAAACCATTTTTCTTTCTGCCCTACCAAGGGCCGGGCGGTAAAGTCGCTAAACGCTAGTAGTTCGGTCCGGGGCTCGAATTCCGGCAAATGGGCTGGCTGCATGGACATTTTACCCATGTGTAATGTGTATACAAGGCAGTTTCCCATAGAAAGGTTTCTACGATGGCATCCATTCCCTTAGGCAGATAGCCCTCGTGTTTTTTGCTGTAATGAGATAAGCCTTTCTCTTTCAGGTGATCACTGCCAATTACCGGATCACTGTGCCTCCCAGCCATGCCGAAATGGTGCGTCTTGTCAGTCTGTCAAAGATGGTTACAGCTGTACTTGCGCAAGGGGATTTGCAGGCACCAACTGTACGGCGGATATCGATGAATGCCGACAAGATCTGTGCGTGCATGGACGATGTATCAACACCGTTGGATCCTACAGGTGAATTTTCAATTTCATTGATCCCAAACATCTAATTTTTTTTTAACAACTGTTACAGATTTATGCCTAATTGATGTGTTTGTTACCTAGGTGTAAATGCTCTCCGGGTTATACGGGCCAAAATTGTGAGTCTCAGTACATTCCATGTGATCCTAGTCCGTGCATAAATGGAGGAACATGCAAACACATAAATAACCTCAACTACCAATGCTCATGCCCGCCTGGTAAGTACTCTGTAGCGATTTTTTTTTTAAGTATGCCAATTTAGTTCAGTAAAATGGAATATTTCTCTGTTCAAAGAATCGCAAAAAATTCATGAAAGTGAAACTTAACATTAACTGAATTTGGCTTGTAAAAGGCATATGCCTACTTCCCTACTCTCTATGGAAAAAATATGCGGAGTGACGTCATCCATGATAGTGTATCTTATGTCGTAGTATGAAATTAATTAAAAGCATCCTTCGACCACTTGGCGCTGTATCGCGTTTCGAACAAAGGGAGTTTCACCAAAAATGTGCTTAGTTATCTTTGATCAGAACAGATCGTTGTCATATGCAAGCACCTTATTTGCTAGATTTCTCACCGTGTAAACCCACTGTTCCATCTAAATCAAAATGGTTTTAGGATTCTTACCCATTCATGTAATTAGAGCTATCGAAAGCGATGCGTTGACCAGTCCAGTGACAAATATCCCCCTCCCTATCCAATGCCGGGCCCAAACCATCCGCAGACGTTGGCAACTACTAAGGCCAGAAGCATTTCTTCTTGAGGAATTCTCGCACTTTTGAATGCTTTGAGCATTCAAGGGAAAATACCTTGCATACATTACAAAAGTCTTCTTGCGGTTCATGCAAGTGTAAACCGATGGAGCTAAAAAATCGGAGAATGTTTTTTCCACTCACAAGGGAATTTACAAGGGAAAACGAGTCTAATTTGCATCTTTTAAAAGAAACGTCAAAATGCTCTTCGGAATGAATTCGTTTCAAAAGAAACTGAATTTTGTTTGAAATTGTCGATAGGTGTGTACTCCCTAGCTTCAGATTTATTATAGGCATATTTGCTGAAGAACTGATGTTATGTGGTTGTCAATATTGATTTATCTTGCGATATAAGAAGGAAAAAGATAATTGCCAAAAACATAATGTAATCGAATTGTATATGAACTCACATACGCGGCTTAAATAAGTTGGTTGAGCATGCGATGGCTACAAAAATAAAAATAAAGAAGAAAGAATCTCGATCTAGAAAACTTCAAAGGAAATTGGCTTATATTTAGTTTATAAATAGAGGAAAATTTGCAAAAACGCTGCCAGTTCATCTCACCACCGGGGATACAAATCTATCCTGGATGAAATTGCCTTTACTGCATTAGTCGCTCAGTCCTCGATAAATTTTATAGTCCTCGACCTGTAAAATGATTATTCTGTGGTAACTTTAGTCATTTAGTATTAGAGCCATTACCATTTAGTTTTAATCACGCAGAAAGTTTAATTTAATCATAATAAATATAAAATTTCACGATTAACTAAAAAAAATTAAACGAAATCAAATACTGCTCACAAATCATGATTAGATTTTGCAATTTCTTATTTATTTGTCAGTTCTCCTATTTTAGTTAATGAAGCGTTTAAAAAAAGAGAGAAAAAAAAAGACTTTATTTTATGTAGTTGGATATTTTTTCCAGTTCTTTGTCGGAAAAATGTTCTAATGATAGTGTTTTTCTTTCATTTTAGTTTCCGGTCTTAGACGCCAGAGTGGCGCTTTTCTGTCTCAGAGTAAAAATGCGAAGTGTTATTCATAATTTTGAACGCTTCAGTTATCGCAATTTGGTCCATTAAATGCCTTAAAAGCTCTTTTAAAGTACTCGCTCTTACTCCATCAGAAAGAAACTAAAAAGGAAATAAAAAAAAATTCTGCTTAACTGCGTTGCAAATTCTTGGCGGTCATTGTAATGATTGAAAAAAAAAAAACATTGCGTCTGGGGTTGTGAGGTTTCGCAGCCAGAATTTTTTCTTCCCTTCCCAACTCTTTCTGTTTCACAATGTAAATCTCCTCGTCCAGGTCTACAATTTTTTTAAATAGGTGCCTGAGTTCTTTTGATCTGGATGATTACGTATCGAACGATTTTTTTTCCCTCGCTTTCACTGCTGCGCCCGAACTTTTCTTTCCCCTGTCTTCACCCCCTTTTAAATGCTTTTCGAAATAGAAAAGACCTGATATCTAGGTAGAACGCAAGCATGAAAGCGATCTTTTTTTTATGTTCTAGTTCAACCATTCTTTCCGGGGGTTCTTATCTTTCGACAGACGATATGCTTTTGACCTCTTGCTGGTGTCTGAAATGCCTTTAAGATTCTCCCCTCTCTCCTCCTTATTTCTGTGCTCAATTTTTAATGGAACTGTAAACCAGTTTGCGATTTCTTCCTCCCCCCTTTGCTTTTGTTTCTGGTGTTCGTACCCGACCGATAAGAATGGTTTGGTACGTGATGTGAAATTACTATATATTTCTTGTTTTTAACAGCTGTTTTTGTGATTTATGGAAAAAAAAAAAGTAGTGAAATTTTCTGGACTTTATTCCTTAGCTTTTCTGGTTGTTTTCTTATCAAATGTTTGTTTTTAAATTTCCCCAAACTTATTAAATCGTTGACTGTAATCGTGATCCCAACAAAATATTTGCAAGTTATGGTGAAAATAAATTATAAACTGATAATCTGACGTGGTTTACGCCCGCTGCTTGTTTGATTCCGAGTTTTTATATGTAATATCTCAAACTGAAAAACCATTGAAATAGAAATTTTCTTAACTCTGATCTTACCGTTTCCCTTCCCCCTGAAATAACTTGTTTATTTGGATAATTTGCCTTCTACACACATCTAGATTTCGGAATCTGGAAAGGTGTAGTTCTTGTACTATCTCATTTCAGTTATTTAAATTTAAAAGAAGAAAAATTATACGCTGTGATATTGATTCCCCCCCCCCCCCTTTTTTTTTTTAAAAAACCCCCCATTTTTTATTATACGAATTTTTCAGTTTTCTTCTGGTTGGTCTTGATATTTTTGTTCCTGAAATTTAGTACATAATTTACTACAGACGGCGTATTAGTTTTAACTCAAAAGTATATCTTCCATCATTTTCCTTAATCTTAACATTCATGTAATTTGTGTGCATGGACGCCGTTGTGAACCAACTTTTTACGAATATTTTAACAAAGACGGAACTTGGAAGTAATGATCATCATGCAGTTTTCGTAATGTATTTACTTCGTGTTCCCTCTGATTGGTTGCTATTGCATAAACAACGCTGAATTAACCATTAAGCAATATAAGCACTTGTTTAAATCACAAGGAAGGAGGCCCCACAAAAAGGTCTATGAAGACAGGGACTACGAAAAAATTTTCCCTTGCGGGCTTTGCCATGGAATGCATAATGCAACAAAACCAAAATCCAGAGAGAGAAGGAATGGAGGGGAACTAGCTAAACATATATGGGGGCACCAAAATCTGTTAAGTGCTTAGGGTCTCTAAAAGTCTTAATCCGGCCACTGTGCATAAATATATACGGTTTTACGAGTCTCTTTCTTTTCTTCCTTTCTTTCGCTCTTAATTTCCTTTTTCTTCTTCTTCTCCTCTCTCTCTCTCTCTTTTTTTTTTTAAACCCTAATCTGGAATTACGCTTTTTCGTTTTGTGTGCGCCAGTGGTAGAGTATATCAAATGTCCAACCCCATTGTCACTGTTCATTCACTTTCCATTCCTCTTCCTTGTGTATAATATTCGTTTCTCGTCTGAGGAGAAAAACAAAGCATCAGTTTTCTCGTATCAAGTCTCCATATTTTCTTTCAATCTTTTTTACAGCAACGATGGCAACAACCGGTTTTCTGGAACTGTTGTGCTCGTCGTCATCGGTGGCAGCCCACAATCAGCCGAGTTGAGATAAAGCGAAGTAATAAAGGGAAGAATGGATTGACTCTCCCCTGCTTTATATAACAATAATTTTATTCAGCTCACAACTTCAGACACGGACGCCCAGACCGACGTACTTGCGGCGTCCACCCACCCAGCAGGTCACCCTGGGTTGTGGATTGGATAAGTTCCATGACCCTTTTGTAAGCCGACTCCCTCGAGATAGTTCCATACATCTTTCAAGAGACGCTTTATGTCCAGAGTTTTTCTTTCGTGTCCCTCACTTTCTGGTTTTAAAGCTTTTGATACTTTTTGGATAAATTTAATAAACATAGAAGCGTTCGTTTATTAGAAACTTTCTGGCTATACGTTTCTAGTAGCGAATTCAAATACATGTGATATCCATCTCAGCTGTGAATGAACATACTTTTTTTGCAATCGTTTTGTTCTGAACCCAGGAATTCAATCCCCCCCCCCGCGTCTATAGAAACTACCAGGATTTGCTTCAAATTTAAAAGGGGGAAACCGTTTAGCTTATTTGTTTATTAACCAATTTTACCTGCCATCAGGAGCAAAACATATTATATTTGGTTTTCTTTTTAGCCCAAAAGGGCTATTTGTCTCCAAGCATGATTTTGCGTTGTTTTACTTTTCATTCGAGTTTCTTGCCGTTCTTGAAAATGTAAGATATTATTCTCTGTTATTAATTAACAAACTATTTAAAAGCAATAGACGCAGTTCTTAAAAATGTTGTTTTTTTTTTTCTTTAAGCAGAATGATTTAAATTAAAATGGATTTAAAGAACGTTGTACAGTAGTTAAAATCTGAACTCTTTCGGATTTTTTTTTTTTAAACTTATAATAATTGTTTACGCGGTTGCCTGCACAAACTGTTGGTAAAATGTAAAATTAAAAAATAATTTTGCAACATATCTTTTCTTTTTATTTATTTATTTATTAGTAGTAGTACTCCAGAGGGGCAATTTGCCCTGAAAGACTGTTAATTTCGTTTTGGCATTTTGCGTTGAAAACTATAAACGGCGAATCCCTTTTCAAATTGTTGCCACCAAATATTATCTTCATTGTTTAAAGAAATTAAGTAATGAAGAATCTGCATGAATGTGTATGTATGTTTCTCGCATTGTGATGAAACAACGATATCGAGAGCCATCAAAATTTGAATAACGTAATCTTCCTTAGAATATGGGCAGGTGGAAGCCTTAATTTGAATTTGAAGTTTGTTTTATTATCTGTTTCATATTTTGTAAAATTTTAACAAGTTTTTGGTTAACAAACTCAACGATTTCAAAGCGAGTAATTGCAACACTGTACCGAGAAAATGCTTTTATCTCCAGCGCGAACTCTTCCATTCAGAATGAGTAAAATTGTTTTATGTTTATTTAGATTATTGCGATATGGAAATATCATAAATGTTTGTCGTCGGTGATTTTTGATCCTTTTTATTTGCACAAAAACACATGCTCATTTTAATAAAAAATGACGAGAATTTTCTAGAAATATTTATCTTTATAATTTTTGGATGTGTTGTAGAAGATTATGCGACATTTTATTATACATAAGTTGAAACTTCGTGCTTGGCGATTATGCTTGAAAATGCATTCTAGCGAGCTTTTAGGAATTTTCTAGTTAATCGTGAAACTGTAATCTATTTAATGTGTATCTTTTTTCTTTCTTTTTGAAGTCATATTTCAGTTATCGTTTTTATTCTAGGCGCACCTACTAAAAGTTATATCGCTTACTGAAATCACATTCGTGTGTACTTTTAAGTCGATAAGAATAATTTTTTTTCCTTCTCTGCATTTGTTTGAAAATAAGCACAGTGTTAAGTGTGCGCTGTTACGAGCGCAGCGTTTTTTATTCTCTCTCTTCTTTTTGTTTAATGTATAGTAAGAGTGTGGGGCATTAAAGATAGTGAAAAAAAAAAAAAGAAGCCATCAATTTTCAGAGGCCCTTGGCGTAAGTATGAGCAGGTTTGATAAACTTTCTGATTTACTTTCCTCTTCGCTAAAAGACTATCTGAAGAACATGGTATTAAACCATGCACGGATATTAAGGAAAGAATATGTTTTGAATTCTAGGACATCTGTGCGTGATCCTCCCCGTTTTATGTCCCTTGGTTTCCTAAATCATTTCATTCTAAAAACTAAAAGAAATTACCAAAAATATTTGAAGAAATTAAAGCCGCACCTCAGTTTTTAATATGATATAATTCAAAACTTCTAAAAGGGGCCATCTGCAAAATCAGTTAAGGACATAATATTTTTTACCCTTGCATACTGATTTAGGGCCAGAAATGAAATTAAATGCACTAAGTAAAAAAAACTCTATAAATTTTGTAAGGAATGTTGCTGATATGTTAAATGCCAGTAAACTTACAGTAAAACAATTAATACTGTTTAAATATTTTAAATTTATACGAAATACTGTTTTCTAGTTGTGGGCTGTTCATGTTTATTGTGAAATTTATTCTCCCCGCTAAATGTTGAACATCGTTTTATTTCAGCAAAGATAAAATTGTGGAGTTTCTTAAGCAGCTTTTGTGCGCATAAATTCAGTAGAATTGTAGTGAAAACAAAACTATTTACTAATATTATAGTTGGTTAAGTGCAAGAAAAATCTACGATTCGAAGTTCAAATAAGATTTGATTAAATAAGCACTGTAAGCAAACATGTAATATTTTCAAGCACTATTATGGTGTAAATATTAAAGCAAAATAGGATGTTTTTAATGTTAATTTTTGAATATTTGTCATAAAAAATAAAGTTAGTGAATATTAAATATAATTTTAGAAGCAGCTTTTCCTGGCAATTGGAAGATGCTCATCTTGAGGCTTTTAAAATACTTCCATGAATTCATAGTGTTGAGCCAAAAGTAATCATCAATTTATGGGAAGGGCTTCAGAGTTTAGGTTTAAAAGCTGAATATCTTGCTTTTCAAGTGTTGCTATTCTACTTGTATATTGAACAGTAATGTTAAATAAATTTATTAGTTAATATATTTCATTTTCCAAAATTAATTTCTTATAATATTTATATTATCATAGTGACCTATGATATTAGACCTAATTTAATTCTTTTCGGAAGTTATGAAAGAAATAAATGTTATTATTCCTAATAAATATTGCACCAAATGTGGAGACTCTTTCATAAAGAAAAGGAATGATAGAATTGCTAACTGTTGTTTTTTAATGAACTTTCATCTCTCCCAAAGGGCAGGCATTTAAATTATTTTCGTTTGAGAACACTGTGGTTTCAGATATAAACTATTTCGTGTGAATCGTTGAAAAATCTTCACCAGGAAATTTATCGGCATAAATGTTATGCATCTATACATATAAACTTACGTAATTCACATCTGAATCACAAATCTTTTTCAAGTGCTTTTTACATATTGTTATGGATTTTGTATTTATTTAGAATTGTAATTAAAATTGCTTTATATCCCCGTGCAGTGCAGCACGAAAAACTTATTTGAAAAGAAAGCTACGCCAGAAAAGTAAAAATACAAGAGCGCGTACATTTAATAGATATGTCGTAATTGTACTGTTTTGCTATACAGAAAAATCGAGAAAATAGATTTTATGAGAATATTCTGGTGATGATTAAAAGAGCTCAGCTCAGTTGTTTAAAGAGAACTCTTGTTGTTTACTTTGTGTTGTTTCTGATTGTAGCCAGTTTGCTGTGAGATCGAACTAGTTTCTCTGTACTTTGAATTGTGTTCTGTTTAACGTTTAAGTAGCTTAAAATATAACTATTGTGAGATATTTTGATATTGCACGAATATCTGTGAGGAAATATTTCAGCATTTTGCTTGTGAAAAGAATAAATTTTATTAACTTTTTATCGACTTGTCCATTCAGTCCATTACGAACCCAACAATATTTTCCGCTTACAGTTAGGATTTGTTAAGTGAACCGCATAATAGTCACGATAGGGTTAAAAAACATTATTATATATATATATATTGTTTCATTGGCGGGCCCTAAGCCGACTTCGGCTTGGCCACTACTACTAAGGCCAGAAGTGGTGGCCACTTTATTATGGAATCACCTAATAAGTGGGCCACCTTTGCCTCCTATGAAGGGACAGTTACAGTCATGCCTTCTCTGGGATTCGAACCCAGGCCCTCTGGTATCGCAGCCGGTTCCCCTAACCACTATACCGTCTGGGCGGCAATATAGTCTAAACAATTATAGTCTGATCTTAAAAAGTCCAGGGGCGGAGTAGTGAAAGTCACTGAACGTTGATAGTTCGGCCCAGGGTTTCGAGTTCCCGAGAACGGGCTGGTTGCATGGGCGTTTTCGTAGTTTTCTCCATGTGTAGCGTGTGTACGGGCCAGTTTCCCTCAGAAGGTCCTCCACGAACGCATCGGGTCTTTCACCTCATTCTTTCTGGAATCATCTGCGTTGTGAAGATCGTATGTCTATTCGAACGAGTGATTTATTTAGCCTCTTTGAAGAGGAATAACTTTCTCATAGCTATTGTATCAGTGAAAAACATAACTGTTTTAACTCATGGAGATCACTTGGTGGTCATCTTTGTTGTGTTTCTGCGGGATTGTTCAATTGTTATGCAATCAGTCCTATACCCATACCTCCATCAACTATTCCCTCTCAATCTATCTTTCTAACTACGCAGAAAATGTATTTAGTGCCAGAGATGGATTCATTGGGAGGATCGTTTACAAAATACATTAGTACGTTATTCCTTGAAGGAGACTTCCATTGCATTCTCTGTTTGGCTCTGTTGAACACCGAAGACATTCAGTAAAGTTAATGTCAGGTTAAATTTCCAGTTTGCTGGTTAGTTAAGGAAATATTTGGATGCAATAATATCCAGAAATATGAAAATCCTGTCCGATTTTCTTCATATTCATTTGTGCAATGTATGATTATATCATTTGAACTCTAATATCGCTCTGATGTTTGAGATGTAAAACTATGCTGAAAATATGCGTAATGTGGTAGTTCAGTGATTAGAATACGTCCACTTACGTATCTGTAAAGCTGTCTGTTGAAAACTGCATTGCATTTCAGGTAATCATTTATCATCTGATTGAGCTAATGATTTTTCTACGCTGAGAATTAATTACGCAGTATGTAATTTTGTGTGTTTATTATACAGAGAAAAGCTGTTATTCTAAAGGCGTTATGCTGCACGAAAACGCGCTTTCGCCCTGTTCAGTGCGCGAACAGTAGTTTCTATCTTTAAATTGAGTGTCCGAGCTCAAAACCATGCATGTATTCTTCAGATTTGTCTGCGTTCTCTTTTCAAAATATCCGCAATTGTTCGCTTTTTCTTTCCAAAACTAAAATTTATTGAAGGACTTTTTTTTTTTTTTTAAATATTGAAAATATCCAAAGAATTATGGCATTTTCTCTTTTAAAGCCTCTGTAAAAAATTCTATGACTTCGTTTTTTGTTATTTGTTCGTGCCATTGCTAGGATGAACGCAAGAGAATCATTTTCGAGTAATATGCATCAATGTAAGTTGTATGACTCTTCTATTCCTATTACTTTTTTGCTTGAAACTATGTGTGTATCAGTGTTCAAAACCCCTGAATACTAATTTTGTTTTTCCGTAATGACTGCGTCGAGTTATTGTTTTTTCCCTCCGTCCTTCTTTCAAGAAAAAGAGCTTTGCTAGACATGTAGCATTCAGCTATTGCAGTTTAATAACCTTCTGTATCATAATTTATATCTATTGAATCAGTATCCGTTCAGGAAATCGATATACCATCAAATTTATCCCAAATATTTAGACACTTACAAGTCTGATTAAAATTTTAATAGTCTATTAGTACTATTATTATTTAATAGTCTATTAGTTCTATAGTTAGTCTATTAGTTATAAGTTTTTAACAACTATATTACAGACATTAAAACCTATACTAGCGGGCTACAGCCAAAGCAAAATCTGTAAGGTCAGTGTACCCCTGGAAAGCAAATGTATGAAAACATTTCAGTATGAAAGAAATTAGTTCATTCTTTCCAGGCAACAACCGATTCGTAAGCAATTTTTCATTGCCGAACCAGGAAGCAAAAACTTTTGACACTTCATGTAAATACGTATGACGTCATGAGTTAAATTTAATGTAATATAACAACGTTTTATCAATATCAGTAAAAGAATTAACGGTGCATTATCGTTATTAACGTTATTATTATATTATTAACGTTGATATCGTGTCACTTATACTAACCTGAAACAAAAAAAGTTGTCAACGGCACCTGTATATTTAAAATTCTGACATTAATGAAAATTTTTCGATGTCGCATGAAATCGCATGTTCTCTTCAACGTCAGAATATGACCTTATATAATACCAATAATATGTTTAAAGTTTGGCAGTGCTATTTTTATTTCATATTTTGTAAAATTTACAAATTCTTGATTAACAAATTTTACGATTTGAAAGCGAACAATGACAATACTTTTCAAAATAAAGCAGATTTTCATTTCCATCGTGCCAGACTCTTGCCGCTGGGAAAAATGAGGACGAAAATTAGCGTTTTTACGAGTTTTTAAGTAGTATCTTTCCTAATTAAAGTCGTATGAAGAATGAGAATGGTCCAAATGGTTTCCCGCGAATTGTTGGAATCCGAGAGCTACTTATCTCAAAGCACAACTCTCCGTCGTTCCGAAGGAGATAATGCCTCAAACACACAGACAGAAGCGTACAGATTTTAATAGTACAGGTACTCTTTGTGCGAAGATTATGTATTAGACTACTAAGAATATTAGAAAAAATCGATTTTTTTTAAATCTAAATTTAAATAGAGTCAATTAAAATGATTTGGTTTTCTGAAAAATATTGAATAACAAAACAGTTTACATCGGTATTAAATGACATTGTCGAAGTTATTTTCGTTTTCCAAGAATTTATGAAGCAAGAAAGATCTGAGGCAGCACGTCTGAAAGAAATATTGTATAGGTCCTCGTTTTAACCAGTAATAGGCTATCATACATAAAGAACATCATACGCAAAAAAATCATACTTAGATATCATACGTAATAGAATATCATACGTAAAAGTGAATTAAAACGTTCGAACGGCTACGAATTATGAAGTTCTTTATGGGGCCCCAGAAGGGGCTTTAATTAGCTATATAAGAAAATAAGCCCATAAGGGCATATGACTGATGAGCTAGCAGGTGAAACTCCAAGCTCGGTCAACAAAGTGGGATAAAAGTGGGAAGACCATTGTCTCATGTACTGCATGTGTGCCAATCAGACGTAAAGAAACGAGAAAAAAAGTCACGGCGCGCAGGAAAACAACAGCAACCAGTCTTTAAAGCACGTGAGAAGCAAATAGTCTGATCAAATTATCTTCTGGAATTATTTGGTGACTGCAAACTTAGTTAATATATTTGCAGAAAATTGAAAAATTTGCAGCATCACAGCTAAGACTAGTTTTGAAAAAACGCTTATTAAGTTTAGTAATGTGGCCCACTATAGGATCGATTTTCAAGTCATCACGGATCAGTTTATTTCTGATCAGGTAATGAGCATTTACAATTCTCAGAATCTTATTCTGAATTCTATGAAGTTTGTGGAAATCTGCCTTAAAACACTGGAAGAAAAAACCTTGAGATTAAATAGCTCTTACTGTTGCCGACTGATAAAATCAAATCTTTACTGTTTCATAAAAATAAAACATAACTAAAAAGAATTTCACATTTAGAAGGTCCGGCGTTTATTCTGCATTTTTTAACATAAATTACACTGTGAAATATGAAAGTGTTAATAAAGTAGTTTACCGTTTGAAGAAACTTTAAAAAACGTCTTATGTTCATGTGTACTAATTTTGGTTTTGTTAAGTTATATCATTAAAGCTTTATACATACAGTAGCGAAGTACCCGGCGCCAGTTAAATTAGATTGTGAGTAATGTATCTAACAATAGAGAGAACGATACCGCTGTAATCCTTCTCTAATAACGATGCAAAAAATAACATTCAAGTCATATATTTTTCAGTCTGATACGATATGGAACTACATAAAAAATTTCGATAGAAAAATAAACTAATTCTCTCTCATTATATCAGCAACAATGGCACACCGTTTTTAATGATTTCGTCTTTCTAATCAAATGGTAGTAAAAACTAAAGTTCCATCTAATTTTTCACCTATATTCAATTTTAAGCGATTACATGTGGCAAAAAAAAGTATCATAATTTATTAGAAACCAATAATGCGAGCAAACAAACAGAGAGACATTATATATATATATATATAGATTTTGTTAAACTTGGAAATTTTTTATTAACAAACTTTAGGATTAATTAGTATCTCTGATTTTAACTTTTCTTTGGGGAGGGCAGTGGACGTCGACCTTTACCAGGACCCAGAAAAGAATTGTAGAACGTTTGTAGTGACTGAGTTATTAGCGAACAAACAAACAGATTTTCTTCTTTATATATGTAGACTAGCAGAAGTACCCGATGCCAGTTAAGTTAGATTGATAGTAATGCATCTAACAACCGAGAGAACGATACCGCTGCAATCCTTATCTAATAAAGATGCAAAAAATACGAATCATAGTCATATATTTTTCAGTCTGATGCGATATGGAACTCACCTAAAAAATTTCGATAGAAAAGTAAGCTAATTCTCTCTCATTATATCAGCAACAATGGCACGCAGTTCTTAACAATTTTCGTCTTTCGAATCAAATGGTCGTAAAATCTCTCAAGTTCCATCCAATATTTCACCTTTATTCAATTTTAGTCGATTAAATGTGGCAAAAAAATTATCATAATTGATCAGAAATCAATAACGCGAACAAATAAACAAGCACACAATCAGACAATCTTCCTTATTAGTCCAAAGGGATTTAGTCCCGAAGGACTATTACTTTCGTTTTGCGATTTTGCATTGATTCACTCTGAATGCCCGATTCACTTTTCAAATTGTTGCCGCTAAATGTTATCGCTCTGCATTAAAGTTTAAAAAATGAAAAATCTGCATAAATGTATGCATGTTATTATTATTATTATTTTTTTTG
>KK114565.1:323241-341214 GCA_000611955.2 Stegodyphus mimosarum
AAACTTTCACCCTTTGGTAACAGCTAAGCATTTTCTTTCGAGAAAGAAAGTTAGGTGGGCTGAGGAATCTGAGTATTTCGTTTTTACTAAACAAAGCGGACTGAAAAATTGGTGTTAGTAGGCTTTCTGATGTGGTGTTTGATTCCTTACTGTAATGCTTTTTATTTATTTATGCGTATATGAATTTCAGAATAACATTATAGCGGAGAAAAATTTGAGGGAATACTATGTTAAACTGTCCTATTGCCAAAACGCAATTTCAAAGCATTTTATATAAACAGTAAGCGATAAAGACACATTTTTAAACGGCTAAAAAAAGGGGGGGTGCAAATGCGTATGGCTAAAACTCAAAATTTTACTTATTTGATGTCGAAATTTACGCTGCACCCCTCCCCCAAAAGGACAGTTCTATATCTCCCGTTCTACTAGGCCGATTGACAAAATTGAAACTACATTTTTCATGTCTCGTAAGCCCGATTAGGATATATATTCGATTTATATAAAACATTGTTCTAACATAGAAAATCGGACTTGTTCTAAAGTAACAAACCATTTTTTTCCCATATTTCGTTTCTACGACTCAAATTATGCCAGAGTGCCAAGTTTTATAAAAAATCGCACGAGTCGTTTTTTAAAAATTAGCTCTTCAGTGTTAATTGAATATTGAATATATTTATTAATATCTGTTTTTTTACTAAACTTATTTGATTCTTCCTTTCACATTTCGAAATTTAAGTTCATTCCAAATAAAATTCGCCCATTTTTTTATGATTTATTTTTAAAATTTGTATTTTTAAATAATTTTTATAAATTTTCCGAAAAAATTTTGAATTATAACCTTTAAAATTTTTGCCATTATCTTAAAGTAGATATATTTCTAATTTGCAAAAAATTAGAATTTTTTATTCAAAATTTCGTAAGATACACGTGAATTTACATTTTGGCGCGTTTTGAAATTTGGCGTATTTATTTTAAGCTATAATAACGAAAATGAGGTTTACGAACTCTGTTAAAATTATTTGAAAATATAAACGATGGCTTTTTTTTCGCTCGTGGGCAATGAAAAAAAGGAAAGGAAAATAGGTTGCTATAAATTTAGAAGTACGCTAAGTGAATTATTCTTGGCGCAAACTGAAACAAATCCGCGAAGGTAAATTTTTAAATTTCTCATTAAATTTCTCACCAAAAATTACAAAATTTAATGTCTAATCATAATTTGAGTCGTAGAATCGAAATATGGAAAAACATTGCTATGTTATTTCAGAAAAGTCCGATTTTGTGTCAAAATACCTATGTTATGACAATGCTACAGGAAACAATGCAAGAAATGGAAAACGCAATTTGAATTTCGTCAATCGGCCCAATAGAACAGGAGATGTAGAACTTTTTTTTTCTTCTCCCCCCCCTTAGTGTACAGTTACCTGTTGAGAGATGCTCTCAATATGTTTAATAATAATGCTTATAGTATTTCATTCGAATTTCCTTCCATGCAAGTTTCATCTTTGGTAAAATGAAAAGAACTGTAAATCGTAATTTCGTTCTCAAAGATCCGAAGGAATATTGAGATGTTAGTAAACTTCGAAAATCTAGAATGCTTCCCGAAATAAACATTCAGATTTTTTTTTTTAAATCTCTGTACTTTATTTTCAAAGTTTGAATTATAATTGCTCACTTATTATTTATGGCACCATAAATCGCTCCATGATGCGACATAATTCATTCATGTGTTTAAATGACTGCGTTATATCCTTTTTAATTGTTTGTAAAGAGGTAAACTTGAGGTCGTCCATAAACGGCTTTTGAAAAACAAATTGCACGGCTGACTGCCTCATACTTCTGCTTTCTTTATTTGATGCTAAAATTTCGCTGATGCGTTTACCGGAACAAATTATACTTCTTCATACATGTGGGAACATTTAAAAATGTTAACGTGTTAGACAACTTTATTCAACGTTCTTTTCGAATTTCGTCTGTTCGCTTTATGCTTAATTGTTTAAATACTGTAAGTTGGTATCACGTAAAATATTCATGAGGTTGCGACCTCTAAAGTTTCACTATAACTAATTATTTTTTTAGTATATCCATAGTTATTCATGGAAATAATTAATCGTTTTAATTTAAGGTAAAATAAATTCAATAATTTCTCAGCAAATGATAAAGATACCATACCCGTTAAAAGGTTTAAAAAATATGTCAGTTTTCACATTTCTACCATTGACTTAGCTCAAGAATAACAACCATAAAATGACGATTATGCTTTTATTGTATCGGTTTTTCTCTGGGTCGCTTTGTCATTTTTTTTTTTTTTTTCCAGGCCAGGCATTGCGTGTTTGAACCTCTTGTGCAGTATTAATGGAAGTTGCAAATTTTAATGAAGCTAATTTTATTAATACTTACATATTAACACGGCCACCTTGGCGCAGTTTAGCGATTTTTTACATATAAAAAGATACAAGTTACTTATCGGGTACAAAGAGGTATTTTAAAGCTTCCCCAACTATAATATATCAGTAATGTTTATCATAAGCCGGCAAACATGATCAACATATGAAAAGAAAATATTTTATCAATTTAAAGTGCAGATTTTATTATAAAATAAGGATTACGTGATTCGTTAAAAAAATGAAACGCATTCTTCTTCAAACCTTTTTGTATTTTTTTCCCGCTATTCTCCTCGAGAACGCAACGATCTGTTTTCGTTTTAAAAAAGTAAGAGAATTCCAGAGACTCGGCATCGCGCAAATATCGGCTATCTAGGAAATGCATCACCTCATTATTCCCTTTAAAAATTTGTCAGCAAAATTCTGTATTCCTGCAGAAATTTTGCAGCGTTTTCTTACATCGCCGCTTAATTCCACTAACTCATATTTTAAAACTGAGGCAAAAAATATCATGATTTGTTTATAAAAACTGCTGAAACTTGGAATACAGCAGGAAAGAACGCATAGGAAAACGTGGCGTTTACTTGTCTGAAAGATCGTTTGAAAAGTGGTTATGCGCATGGCTGCCAGAGATTAGAACATTCTGAAAATTTGGCGACTTCTTTAGTTATTTATTTTTAATTCTAATGTTTTTTATGCTGTTCTAAAATTCGGTGCAAAAATTTGACAAGTATTTTCTTTGATTCGTTATTAACCTACTTCAGCTAAAAACTGGTGGTTACTTAGTAGTATGCTAGAATTTCTGTGTTTAAGATTTCGTGAAAAAATTCCTGCCGTAATATATTTTCTAATCTACTTTTGCATTATATAGAGAAGAAAAAAGAGTCTTATTTATTATCATTTTAACTGTCTAAAATTTTTATATTAATATCAGATAAAATCTATTTTACAGGCTATACTGGAATATTTTGTGAAGAAGATATTGATGAATGTTATTCTAAACCGTGCTTAAATGGTGGTATCTGCAGTGATATGATAAATGGGTTCAGATGTTTATGTCCAATTGGATTTTCTGGGAAAAAGTGTGAAGTGAATGAAGATGATTGCCTAAGCCATCCATGTCAAAATGGAGCTAGATGTAAAGATGCCATTGCAAGTTACATTTGCCAGTGCCCTCAAGGTAACTTGTTCTGTTTAAATGTTTCATTTACCATCTGGGTTCTGTATTTCAGACTTTTATCTGGTGGATGGGAAGATATATATATTTTTTTAATTTTAATGTTATTTTATTTATTTTTAGCTCAAAAGAGCTATTAGTTTCAAAACAAGGTTTTGCATTGTTTCACTTTTCAATTGAGTCTATTGCCATCCGACAAAATGTAAGACATTTATCTTCCAAATTGAATCTGCCTGTTATGGGTTAACATATTAAGCTATTTTAAAGCAATAGATGCAGTTCTTAAGAATATAATTTTTGTACTTTTGAATTAGATTGATTTTAATAAAAGGGCACTGAATTCGTGATACATTTAATTAAAAACATACAGTATTTTTATAGAATTATATATTTTTCAGTTTTTAAATAAACAGAAGATAATAGAATTTTCCCCTGTTATTCCCAGTGTATATTCATCTAGTAATTTAAAAAATATTTCACTACTGTACCTGGGCTGTCTCTATTGATAATATGTATGGATAAACCATATTAGACTTTAGAGTTCCTTAGGATGACTGTTAAAATCAGAATCCTTTCATATTTATTTATTTATGTATTTTTATGTTCAGGATTATTTTTGTCTGTTGCACTTGGTTTCCAAGTATTTACTTTTTCTGAGGTACAGCTTTTATTAAATATTATTTAATAATGAATGTATATATAATATATATTGAGTTTATATAAAGTCACAATTTTACTGTCCAATTATTTGAATTGTGTGTGTGTGTTTTAAGTATTTAACTATAATAGATATATTAAACTGTTTTATATTTTTATTTGCTCATTCATAGTGCTTAACACTTTACTAATGTGGTGTTATTATTTATTATTATTGGCAACACTAAAATTATATTACATGGAATGGCAACAGTTATTCTTTGTTTAAATGTTGTTCTTACAATGTAGCATTTGATGTTCTGTTTGATTAGAACTTTATTTAAGCTTTTTAAAGGTTATGATTTACTATATTTACAACAACCAATAACTGACTTTTGGTAAAAGTTTACAATTGAGTGCCCCTTGTTTTTTGGCGAATCTTTTTTGACTCCAAGATCAGCGCCAGGAAGGCACAATTTCAAGATGGCCACTACACAAAACCAAAATAAGAAGTCAAAGAATTTCACAAACTCCCGTGTCCATGTACACATTGACCTATTTTCACTTAAAAAAACATCAGAGAATTGCACAAACTAGTCATTGCACATTGTCTTGACTTTGTCCATGTGCACATCGATTTATTTTCACTTAAAAAAATCAAGAAACTAAAACCAAGTTAAAACTCTCATGGTAACCAAAAATGGGGTTTCATTGCCAAAACTGAACAAAATTTTTCACCAATCGAAAGGGCACCCAATTGTACACTAGAGCCTGACTTTTCATTATTAGTATTATGCTAATTGGATATCAAAGGGGTCGGGTTCAAATCCTAGAGAAGGCATGGATGTAAAATTGTCTGTCCCATCATAGGAGGTAAAGGTGGCCCCTATTAGGTGCCTTCACAATAAAATGGCCACCACTTCTGGTCTTAGTATTGGCCAGTGCCCTTATAGGCAAGCGCCTGCCATTGGAGGGGGGAATTTGAAACGCCATAAAATGGTATGTAATTGAGACATAGCACTAAACTGCTACAAATATTGTACAGGCAAAATGGATGTTAAATGTCAGCTCTCCTTCAGCCACATTTTATGTATACATAATATATATATATATATATAATATATATATATGTGTATGTGTATATACATATATATGTGTATGTGTATATATATATATATATATATATGTGTGTGTATGTGTGTGCTTTACTCTAGTATATATGTATGTGGAGATCAATGAATAATGAAGTATGTAATTGTAGTTTTGTACAATTACATATGTCATCATTCTTTGTAATAAATTTTGCTATATTATATCCAAACAAGTTTTTAAAGTACCTTAACCTATTTATTGCACAGTAATCACTTGTGACAAGCATATGAAAAAGTTGTTAAATCAGCTGTGATTTATTCAAAAGATTTAACATTTAGCATGACATAGTTTATATTACATACTTACGCTGTAAAAGTTGCACTTTCAAATCAGCTGTGATTTATTCAAAAGATTTAACATTTAGCATGACATAGTTTATATTACATACTTACGCTGTAAAAGTTGCACTTTCAACAGTTTAATCGATATGCATGTATAGTTCACTTTAACAAGCACAATTAATGTAATAAAAGTTTTAATAAGAAAAAATAATTTTTTTGTTTATTAGTTAAGTTTCTTAAAAGGAATATTTCATTATTAATGTAATTTTGAATGAATTATTTGTAGGATTTACTGGGACTAATTGTGAGACAAATATTAATGATTGTCAGTCATCGCCTTGTCGTCATGGTGAATGTATTGATGGTATAAATGCATTTCATTGCAACTGCAAGCGTGGCTATACTGGCAGATTGTGCCAAACTCAGATAAATGAATGCCTTAGCAACCCTTGTCAGCACGGAGGCATATGTGAAGATCTTGTTAATGGTTACCAGTGTAGATGCTTGCCAGGAACATCTGGACCCAACTGTGAACACAACATGAATGAATGTTCTAGCAATCCATGTCGAAATGGAGCCACATGTAAAGATGGCATTAATTCATACACTTGTCTCTGTTATCCTGGATTTACTGGTAAGATTATCAGTATTTTAACTTCTATTGTATCAATGTATTACTTGAAAAGTCTTTAATTGGTATATTAAATAATAACATAGCTTCCAGATTTAATTACAAATGAGTATTTTAATACAGTAAAAACAAATTTATATTCTGTATTTTCATAAACTATCAATGAATTCAACTTCATTTGAATTTTATAATGAGAGAGGATTTTTGAGAAAACATGTTTTTGTTACATAGCATTTTATGGCATTATCTATATATTTTTAGATATTAAAGTAACTTTATAAATTATGATCCTTTAATGTTAACATAAGATTGCATTACATTTTTTATGTCATTGTCCGAAATATATTTAATGCAAAAAAAAAAAAAAAAAAATCCGAAAATTTTTTCAAGTTTATGTATAATAATAAATTTTACTTCAATTCTTTTCGAATAATAGAGTGCCACTGGTGCCACACATAAATGTAGGCATGAATCTAACTAGAGATCAGGATGGCAGTCCTAACTATATGTCTTGTAAAAGCTTTGTGAAAAGAATAGCTATTTTATTAAAAAGAAAACAAAATAAATACAGAAGTTCTCAAAATTAGTTCACCTGAGTTTATTCTAACCAGCTATTGTACAGTAATTCACACAAAAGTTGCAACTGATAGAATTTCACCAGTGTGGGCATTTCAGATCAGAAGAAAATAAATAAATAGTTATCTGAAAAGGAATGTGTTTTAAACCAACAGGCCCCCTTAATTTTTCTTAATGACATAGTCTTTCATTTATATTCTTTGATAATCATTAAAAAAATAATTTTATTTATCAGTTGTTTTTAAGTCTTTCAGTATGGAAGATACCTTAAAAGAATTTATTTGTTGTCTTTTAGCAGTGGCCAAATTGTGCAATCCATTTCAATCTTTTCTTAAAAATAAATAAATAAATCAGCTTTTCAATCTCCTCCCCCCCCCCCGGAAAGGAAAACATATGAACTTTATAATTCACTCTTGCTTTTTATTCGTAATGATGTCATTGTATAATTTTTTGTAAAATGAAATAAGAAATTCACCACATTTGGACACCACATTTGCATGATTACAGCTGACAGCGTGTTAACCTAAATCTTTATTTGTAAAATAACCCCCTCCCCATTTTTTTTTTTTTACTTTGAAGAAAATTACATGTTACCAGCATTCACAGAAAAGCTTTTTCTGTACATTTTCACTAATGAATGACTAGTAACATCCGTATAACTCATGTAGTTTATCTTTTGCGCGTGTGTATGTGCTCCCTAACATTATTTTAATCTTAAAATTATCTTAGCTTATTATTTATCTTATTTTTATTTTTAAGGGGAATATATAATATTTTTAAGTAAAATTTCGTAATTTGTATAGGTTTGCTTTGTGAAACAAATATTGATGACTGTGCAAGTAATCCATGTGCAAATGGTGGAACATGTACTGATTTGATTGATGGTTACCGATGTAAATGTCCAAGAGGCTATTATGATGCTAGATGCCTTTCTGATATCAATGAATGTGAGAGCAATCCTTGTCACCATGGTGCTACTTGTGAGGATGAAGTTAATAGATTTATCTGTCACTGTCCAGCAGGTGAGTTTCTGTGTTGTTGTCAGTGCCATTGTGAAAATTCCTATGTAACTTGAACATTCTGATGATAAATTTAATTATTTTTAAGTATTAATAGTTTCAAGTAAGTAACTTATATAGCTCATTTTCTTAGTGACTGTGGGTATGTTAGAACTGTATCATAAATTATCTAGTTTTGTTGAATATATTTGTTTTAGAACTTTCCTGAATGCTTGTAGTCGTGGATATGGAAATCTGAATCATTTGAAGACATATTTTAGTTATCCTGTTAATATCCGTCTTTAAATATATGTTTTCTTTTTAATAATATCACTAACAAGCATGCCCATTTCATTGTATAAGAATAAAATTATCAGTGTGATAAAATTAAATAAAATAGCTTGCAACTATCTATAGAAAAATGAAGTATTAAATTGCTAAAAAAAATAAATAAATGAGTAAAAAAAGCATAGATATTAGGAAGTACTAACTTTTCAATTGAGTGGTTAATAATCCTTGGTTCCATGTAAATACTGGTTGTTCTACTTCAAAATTAATTCTTAGCTGGAGAACTGTTGTTTTTATGGCTTTCTCTGGTGGTCATGTTAGTACCACCAGAGAACCACTTTGTCTTGAAAACTCATATTAAAACTTTATGCTTTAGACATAAGTGTTCAAGTATGACAAGTCTAAGGAATGTTTTCAAAATACCTGGTTTCTTAAATGAACATGATAATACGTGTTAAAACAATACTGGGTACTTACATGTTAGTGGAAAAGGATTATCTGATTTTGACGGTAATTTGATACAATTAGTTTTTCTTTATTTTGGATGAAAACTGTTTGGCAATAACTTTTAAAATAGCTTAAAAGAGTTTTAACTTTCTACACACTGCCACATGAACTCCGTTAACTTCAACTGCACATGGTGTATTAGCTGTACACTTATTTTACTTGTTCCACTATTTTGGAAAACCCCATATCCTCTCAATATTTTATATATTATCCTCAGAATGTGCAAATCAGAACACTTACAGTTTCTTAACTCGTTTGTTAATACATTATACTCTTTTAAGAAACTGATAGCATCATTGTTTGGTAGATCCCATAGACCCCTGATCAAACTGTTTATTTAAGGTGGAGGGAAAATCATTTTTCAACTGTTACCTAAAATATTCTTAAACTTAGCAATGTCATATGTTTACAGAAGTGATTAATTTGTGTTATGGTGCCAAAGTTGGCAACTCATTTGCTCGCTTCCCCCCCTTCATTGGACATATAAATACTATAATATGATTAAAAAGTATTTCATATTAAAGTGATATATAATTTATAGGTTATGGAGGACATCGTTGTGAAATCGATATTGATGAATGTCAGTCCAATCCATGCCAGCATGGTGGTAGCTGTCGAGATTCTTTAGCAAGTTACACTTGTACCTGTCTGCCTGGTTATTCTGGAAAAAACTGTGAAATCAATGTAGACGATTGTGCTATGGATCCTTGTTGGAATGGAGGATCATGTATAGATCTAGTAAATGCTTTCCAGTGTGTTTGTGAAGTTCCTTTTACTGGTACTAATTGTGAAGTGGAACTAGATCCATGCAGTCCAAATAAATGCAGAAATAGTGCCAAATGCATACCATCTTCAAACTATCAAGATTTTGCCTGTAGTTGCTATTTAGGATATACAGGTATTTAATTATCATCGTTTTTTGTTTATTTAAGTCAATTAAGTTTATTGTCATTATAATATTAACCTTAAAGCTTAGATTTTTTTTCTGGAAACTGTTAATTCTTAAAAACTAGTTCTTAAAACTTTAATTAATTCATAATTAAATATTTATAATAATTTAATTTAATTAGTTCTTAAAACTTAATTTGAATCAATCAAGTTAAGTTTTGATTGATTTGCAATGTAATTTTATGGCACATGTTTATTTTTTAATATTTTGATTGAAATGCATACGAGTGAAACTAAAGTAGCAATAGTTTTGAATTAATAACATACCTTCTTTCTTTATTTATTTATTTTCAGTTACATTTCCAAGCAATACATAAATATATATAGAAAGTGACTGTTATTGGAAATTTTCTTCTGATATTTTTGAAGAATGAAAAATACCTAATTTAAATTTTTAGAAAGCTCAAACAGTGCTGAAACATATGAGGAGGCTAAATTAGTATTATATTCAGTCCAATCCACAATACCTTAATTTTAACATAACTGTCAAAATTCAGTTAAGCTGAAAAACTGAAAAGCTAAAAAAAATTTGGCTGCAATATCTTAATTCTAATGTAACTGTTGAGATTCAATTACAGTTGAAAAACCTAAAAGATAAAAAAAAAAAAAAAAGGGTTGCTTTTACATTTGTTTGTGGATATACCAAATGTTGTTGGTAATAAATGGGAAGATTTTCTTGCAAATACTACCACCAAGCTCAAAACTAACAGTTTTGTCAATATCCTTAAAACCTTTTATAAGAAGGTAATGAATGAAAGTATTATTGAGTCAGAGAAGGAAGAATACGTTAGTTCAAATAAAGGAAGCATAACTAAGAGGTTTTTCCCTTCCATCAAAATGAGATTGTCATGTCATTATTTTTTTACAAGTTATAAAAATGATCCAGTTCCTTTTTCTGACCATGGAAATTTTAAATGTTTTCTGAGCAGATTTAAGTTGGGTCCAGAAACATCTTGCGATTGCAGCATTGATGGTGAGGAAAATGTTGAATGTGGGCTTCATATGTATTCCAAATTTGACTGTGAAAGATCAATCTTAAAACTGGCACTGAGAAATATTAATAATAACCGGCTACCTGATTTGCACCAGTTTATTTCTTAGAGAAATGCATTTGACCATTTTTCTAAATTCATTGTAAATTATTGTAATCTTTCATAAGTTTTTCCCCCCTTTATTGTTTATTTTTCTGTATTGCGTTTCATGCTTATTTCTGAAAGCTCCATGTTATACTTTGTGGTAATGGAGAATTGTATTTTTAATTTAAAAAAATCTTAATTATTCTTTCTTATGCGCTTTTTAATCCTGAACTTCTAATTGTAAATTGCTTCTGCAAATAGTATGATATAACAATGGCTAATTGCACACATTGTTGGGTCTGGGTTCAAATTCTGGGCAAGGAATACTGTCTGTATGAAGGACTATCTTTTTAAAAAGGAGCACTTTTAAACTGTTGATTCAGAAACCCTCTTATGTATGAGAATTGATAGACAAGAAAAGCTTCAGAGCCCTCATATTTCTGGAATGAAATATGAGTCATACTTAAGACTGGATGGAACTTAAAGAGTCTTTGTGTGTTTTACTTAAAATTAAATAATCTTAATCCTTTTCGTCAAGTTCTTGGGACTGATTGATTTATTATAGCAGCATTTTAAATAAAGTTGGAAACAGAATTCTAATTTCAAATCTTTCTTTTGTAGTGCACTATATGTTGCCAATATTTGAGCCATAAACTAAAATATTTATTTTACAAAAGAGAAAATATCTAGATTATGAAAAAAAGGAGAGGGGACAGTTGTAACAAAGAAAGACAAATATCTAAATTCTTAAATTTTAGAATATATTAATTATACAAATATACAGATTTTGAATCATATACCAGCATGTAGTGCTTTTACATTTCTACACATAACAATGACAAAACCTTAACAGTGAAAACTCGAAGAACAAGTAGTCAGATAAAAAACATTTATTGCAAAAAAATTGCATAAAGTATTAATATTCAAAATATGTGTAATGTTTGGCAATTTTTATTACCATTCAAATTTCTACAAACTCCTACTGAAAATAACATTTAAAAAATTAGTTAATCTTCAATTTGTGATATACTATTCCATACAAAAGTCTGCAAATGTTGCTGATGGAAATTAGTTTAACATATGTAATGCTGTAAGCAGTGAAAATAATTTTTATTAACAGCTGTGTGTTCACATTGCAACTATAAAAACTGTAATCATTTTTGGCCTTAATATAGTCATCTCTGTGACTCTCTACCACTTATTATAAAACACTGTATTAATGTAACCTAAGAAACTACTGATTTTTCTGATTTGTAATGCATTCAAAATTATCTCTTTGAAACATAAATCAGAGCCCACCATTTTGTTCCATGCTTCATATTCTGCAGTTTGTTTAAATAAGTTTAAAAATTTATTTTTAGGACGTTTATGTGATGAAGACATTGATGAATGTGTCATATCCTCTCCTTGTCGAAATGGAGCAACATGTGTCAATACAAATGGATCATACAGCTGCACTTGTGCAAAAGGTTATGAAGGAAGGGATTGCCTGATCAATACTGATGATTGTGCTTCTTGTAGGTTTCACTTATGTAAATACAATTTAAAATTGCATTTGATGTTGTAAATTTGAACTCTTCTACCCTTTTTATAAATATTTGCCTTGCAAATTTCAGAGTTTTTTTTTCCTTCACATCCAAAAAATGGATAAATATTTTACTTTTTTTGCATTTAAAAGTAATTTTCACTCTAATCACCTCATTGCTTTTAAAATACATTTAAACTTTGCTTGTCAAAAGTATTTACGGGAACAAATGATGCTGTATGAGCATGTATGTGACTGATTTCTTTGGATGCAAAATATACTGTTTTTTTTTAATATTAGTCAAAATGATGCAAAATTAAAACCTAAATAACCTTAATTAAACTTAATTAAATAATGTAACCTTAAATTAAAACCTTCACAAAATTTGGTGATTTTTTTCAGATGAAAAAGTAAAGTTACTAATGCAATATGGCGATTTACATGACTTTTAGTTTCCAAATTATCGAAATTTACTGTCAGTCAGCAAATATTAACAACATATCAAATTAAAATACAAATTTTTAATTATAAATTAAAAATTATATGATATATTAAGAAAAATAAAACTCTTACATTTTTTGCAGATGCTTCTAATCTTTGTTTTTTGTAGCAATTTTGTGGCAAAATACTGCATTTCTGCAGAAATTTTAGCGCAGTTTCTTTCATTGCTAGCAAATTTCATGCATCATAGAAAAAAATATCAAGATTTGTTTAGAAAAACCATTGAAACTTGGCTACAACAAAAAGAACACATTCAAAAGTCAACTAAGTTTATTTTACTGAAGGAATGTTTTGAACATAGTTGCCTGAAGAATGGTTATGCATGTGGTTGCAAATGTTTGGCAGATTCTAAAATTTTAGATTCTGAAATTTGACATCATTTTAGTAAAATTTAGCAACTTCTACTAAAATTGTTGTGGTAATATAATTATCCAAATTATTGTGATCAATAGTTATTCAAATAATGAGTTGTATTTATTCTTTTTAGTTCCTTGTCAGAATGGTGGAACTTGTTTAGACGGTGTTGGAGAATATACCTGTCTCTGTGTGGATGGATTTGGGGGACAGCACTGCGAAAGTGATATCAATGAATGTGCAAGTAGTCCTTGCCAAAATGGGGCTACATGCAATGATTATGTAAACAGTTACACATGTACTTGTCCATCTGGTTTTAGTGGGACAAATTGTCAAACCAATGATGAAGATTGTAACTTAAGGTGAAGAATACATTTTGTTTGATATTTTTTTTATTTTATATATATATTTATTTATTTTAAATGCTTAGAAATATTACAGAATATACTGAAATGAATATATATTTTGGGTCATATGTTGATATATAATCCTGATAAAAAAATTAATATTTCGTATATGCATGTATATGTATATAGATACAGAAAGAGAGAAATAAATTTTAGAAAGTCAAGAAGAAAAATTTCTCTGTTCGTTTATGTTCTTTAAGCCTTTCTTTTTGGGTGAGCTGTAATGTAATGCAGCTTTGAATATTAATAAAAATAGATACAAAGTTAAGTGAGAATTTTTAATTATCATACTGTGCTTGTTTTATGAAATTTGACTAATACTTTTATATCGATGGATAATGCTATCTGAGGGGAAAATACATACCTGATGTCAGGGCCAGATTAATACTTTTAGTGGCCCTAAGTACTTAAAAGTTTTTGGTGGCTTCTATCTATATTTATATAAATTTTTTCTCCATTCCATCTCTATCTCGGTTTTGGTTTAGCTGAACCAAATGGGAAAATTGGCAATGGGAAAGTTTTTGGCATCCCCTTTTCTGAGTGCCTAAGGATCTTTTTCTGGTGACCCCTTTTCTTTTATGCTCCAAGCATGTGCTTAAATTTCTTAATGATTAATCCAACCCTGCCTGAAGTTCTTAATATTGAAAGTTTTTATTGGAAAAATTAACCAAATATGAAAATTTGAGAATGCTGCATTTTCTTGGTTTATTCCTTATAGCGAAGAAATCAGTTAATTAATACTTTATATAAGTATAGCACATTTGTTAAGAATTTTAAAAAATTCATGCATATTTTAAAAAAGTAGAATTAAATGTGAATTAAACAAAATTAGGGCATGTTGTGTAGATGTCTTTTCTAAATAGGGCTTCCTGAAAGTAATGAAACATTGCAACTAATATTTGATAATTTTAAATTTTGGATTTGGAGAATTTAGATTTGAGTAACTTAAATTAGATAAAATATATGATTTTTTTATTGGGTTACTCTATATAGGATATTATCATTTATAAGATGCCATTGTAATGTTATTTATTTATGTTTGGTGGATAAAACATACCATTTGCATCAAACTGCTACAAAATGGGATGTGTATTATTTATTGCAAATTACACATTCATGTATTGTTAAATATAAAATACAGTATTTGATTTATAAAAAGAAAATTCTGTTGAATTTTTCTACATATGAACACCTTTTTAATTTCTTTTTCTTTTTTAATACAGCTCTTGTGTGAATGGTGGTACTTGTATTGATGGAATTAATAATTATACATGCCGCTGTGCTCCTGGATATACTGGAAGTAATTGCCAATATCATATAAATGAATGTGATTCGCAACCTTGTCACCATGGTGCTACTTGTGTTGATCATGTTGGAGCTTTCACGTGTATTTGTCCCTTTGGATATACTGGCTTACAGTGCGAGGTAAAGAATGTTCAAAGTTATTCTTTAAAAGTATTATGCTTTACTAATTTAATGCATGTGTTAAAAATTCTTAACAAATTCTGTTTAAATTTTCCAGTAAAAACTTATTTTGAACAAAAAAAAAATACATAAATATAATTTTTCAGCTATGCATATGCTGTGATCTTTTACATGAAAATAAATAATACTTGTTTATTCATTTCTTAATAAAATTAGGCAATTTTTCAGTTGACATGAAATAAGTGCTAACTGCTGTCAATTCCTACTACAATAAATTCAGATATAAGATTTTTATTGTGCAAAATCAAAATTAAAAATTTAGTTGAAATGATGTTAACATATAGTTGTTATATTCCATTGATAAATAAAGTAAGAAAAGCCAACTTTCATATATAAGAAAGTTCCAAACATGTACACTGAACTTAATATATATGTATGCCTTATCTTTTATCCTCAAATAAATTTCAAGATCTATTCAAAAGTGGGGGGGGGGGACTGATTATTTTTTCACACCTATAAATTATTCAAGACACATATCACTCCTTTCCATTTTTCCAGTCCAAAAGCAAATTTCTGAAATTCGATATTATCTTTATCTGATATAAGAATATAGAACTTGTTTTGTGTAGAAGAGATAAAAATAATCTTTGACATGCACAAAGAAATTGTTTACTTATGTGATACAATTTTTAAAGCCAGTTTCTTTTACTCAACTTATAACATTTTTCAGAATTTTATTGATTGGTGCAGCACAGGAGTGTGTATGAATGGAGCTACATGCAAACAAATCAATAATACATACGGCTGTACTTGTAAGCATGGTTGGACTGGAAAGCTCTGTGATGTCAGTATGGTTTCTTGTAATGATGCTGCTTTACAAAAAGGTAAAAATTTTAATATTAAAAAGGTTCTAATTCTATACATGCTTGAATATATGTGTAATTCTAGATTGAATATTTTATTAAATTTGACTGACTTGGAACATAATTAGTTCAGCTGTGTTCAGTTATACTGAAGATCAAAATATATTTAGCTATTTTATATTAAATCCTAATCCTTTAAAAGTGAAACTGTTTAAATTTAATATTCACTTAATGGCATATGACTTTTACTTTGATGCTAATAGAAAGAGATCGCTTAATGGTCTTAATAATGCTTTTAACCTTGTTTATGTTGAATTGTAATGAAATGTTTATTCTAATAGTTCATGTCTAAATTGATATCCATTATAATTTTTTTTAAGATTTTGATATTATAAATTTTGTGTCTAAATTACAAATTGCTAAATATATTTCTCACTTCTTTTATTTATAACATTTTACAATTCTATTTACTAAATTCATTCATCTATTTACTAAATTCATTATTTACTACATTCATCCATTCATAAATCAAGTCTTTTACACAAGCTAGTACATGAAGAAACATATATACTAAACCCTTTCATGGTTCAAACTACTGTTGAAAATAATCAGTATTTCTGACAGCATAAATAAATATTGGTATTGAACATCACTTCTCTAAGATGAGCAATTCCACACAGAAAGTCAAAATTATTGCTTTAACAAGAAAGGGTCAAATATTTTTAAGAACAACTTAATGTGTTAGAAATAAACATAGGAACATATTTCACAAAGCATTTCTAAGGAAGGTAATATCTTCTGACATCTTTAATGACACCTGAATTAACCTAATATCATACTCTAAAACCTTGATGACTGATTCTTTGACTTTCAAAACAGTAGTATTTTAGTTATATATATATATATATATATATATAAAAAGCTTCCATTATGTACTTACACAATTTAAAAATTATTTGATTATCATAAAAAAAAAGAATTTTATGCACATTCCAAATGTTGAATAATGGTTAAAAAGCAGTGTGCTGTACTGTTACTTGCAATAATAGTATATGTGCGTAACTGAAGGCTGAGGCTGTTTTGGCTGAATTTTAATTAGATATATGTTGAGTAACTTGTCTCAAGATGTAATTATTTTGCTCACGTTTAGTAAGTAAACTGGAATAATTAAAATACCTGAAATACCTGAAAATTAATGATTTATTTTTAATATATGATATTGTCTTAGCATTATAAGATCATATTATGAAATTGAATTCATATTTAGTATGTATTATTTGTATATTGTTACAATGAAACTTTCACTTTTTGTATATTAGGTATTCCTCTTGGTGATTTGTGTAAGAATGGTGGGAAATGTGAAAATCATGGTAATAGTCATCGATGCATTTGTCTTCCTGGCTATGAGGGCAGTTACTGTCAGCATGAAATCAATGAGTGTACATCACAGCCATGTCAAAATGGGGCAGCTTGTAATGATCTTGTTGGTCATTATTCCTGTTCTTGCCTCCCAGGTTTCCAAGGTAAATTTTTATTTAATCTAATTGATTTAAATGTTTTATTCATTTGAATAGTGATGCAGCTTTGTACAAATATACTAAATATATTTTCTCTGTTTGTGTTTCATGTGTTATAGAAATGTTTATACATTTAGCATATACAGTGGACTTGCATTTTTGAAAATTTGCAGTTTTTGATCTACATGATTTTTAAGAACTTCTCTGGTCCTGAAAATTTTATGGTCGATTAAAAATAGCAATATACCCATTTTTATTATAAAATGGCTATTGCCTATTTAAAGCAATTGCCATTTTTTATTGATTTTACTTATTTATAGTTCATATGTATCTGTAAAATCCAAAGCTTAACATTTACTTCTCATATTTCTCAATTATCTATAAAAAACAAATAAACCATTAAGAAAAAGGAATCAGAAATATCTTCATTATTATTAATGTTAGTATTATGAAATTAAATACAGTAGAAGTCCTGAAATCCGCAATGCTTGGGACCAGAGGTTGTGCAGATTTTAGGATTTTGCAGATTTCAGGACAGAAAAGCCAAATCATAATATTCAGACTAAAAGTGAAAATAAATAAGGCATATTAGATACATTTACTTGAATTATTATGTACAATAATATACATTATTACATTATTTTATTATATGCATTAAATTATTATATGTATATATTTATTATATTATTCATTTATATTAGTGATTACAGGAATATTTTAAAGCATTAAG
>KK114565.1:347064-385670 GCA_000611955.2 Stegodyphus mimosarum
TATATATCTGCTAAATATCAATTTAAATTTCAGCAGTTTTTCCTTTGTAATTTTTTTCTCTTTGTAAATAATTAATCGTTTTTCTGTTTATAGAGATTATTTAGTTTATGGTATGTTTAATAATGATAGTTCTTTTGTTAGAGGTTTAAATAAACAGGAATACATATTAATTCCTCTGTTACAAATTTATTGAAAGTCATGCACCTGTAAGTATTCCGTAAAAGGTTTGCAGTGAAACAAAATTTAGTATTTACTATGTTAAAAATGTAAAGAAATATAAAGTTGTTGAATATATAGTAAAAGTATTCTTTCTTATGTGTATGAAATATTTATGTTGTGAAGCATTATGAGTATGAAAACTTAAAATCACCCCTTTCCATTCTAACTCATGTCTTTCTTCATGGCCTTTCTAACTTATGGCAATTTTAAAAATATAACTTGGATATCTTACTCGTACTTTGTGTTGATGCTGTCTTTACATTAGTGGAGCTTTTTGTGCATTTTTGTATGTACTGAATGCTTGTTGTTGAAAAATGGATGTAAACTTGTTCAGAAAAAAGTGAAAAGTCTCGATTGTTGGAATTATTCTGTTGAAATTTATATTTGACTCCTTATGTTAAAAGAAAAAAAAAAGGAGGAATCAGATTTGAAAAGCTGTGTACGAGTGTTTTTGCCTAAAAAAATTCATTATGATAAACAATAATTAAAGTTTCTGTATGGTCTAGAGGGTTTAGAGGTATGGTCATCATTCATGGATGCCAATTATGGTGGCGTGTGTTGTTACTGCAAGAACAGTGATGATTTCTTTGGCTCGGTGATATTACCATTTTTTACTGGGATATATACTTAAGTATATGTTCACTAATAACAGAATAACATTGGATGCATGTCATACGACATAAGGATTTTTACAGGTAGTAAGTTCACGTTAGCAACAGGCATGAACATCGTAATACAACTATGCAGGCATTACGAGGCAGAAGAGAGGTGGATTCGTGCTTCACTGACAGCAGCCAGGAACAGAGTGTTTCATCAGTCCAAATTTTCTCCTATTGAACAAGAGGGAGAAAGCTGGTAGCGCCCTCTATTGGGTCAGACAAATAAGGGATCTCCACAGAGGATAATAATAAAGAGTAATAATAATAAAGAGTTCTCGACAGAGGGTTTCTGGTAGCAAGAAAATCCTGAGATGCTGCTTTCTAATGTAAGTTTTTAAAAAAAAGAGTTAATATATAAAAATTCAACATATGATAAATACTGAAGTCAAATCCTTAGTTATAAAAATTTGAATTAAAATGTGTTTTGCACAAAAAGCTTCTGCACGTTTCACTTATAATACTCTTTAAGAGCCTAACTGCACTCTCAAAAACCTTACCATACTTGGGGGCGGTCTCCTACTTTAATTCATATCTCAAAATTAATTTAAAAAATTCATGATTTATTTTCCAGATGGAAAGAATGTTTATGTGGAGTATGGGATTCTGAATATTAATTTTTTCTACAAAGGAGATATAAAAGTTAAAAGTATTTTTACAGAAATTAGTGTAAAGAAAAATCAAATTTAACTTCAGAAGATTTTAATACACATGCAAAACTTAATTGCCAAGTGTGTTTTTTCTTCTTGCTAAGGAGAGACAAACTATATTTGGCATTGACAGAAATGTTAGAATGCATATATATGACATAGCAATTGCACTCACTCGATTTTGGCTCATTCTGTTTCTCAAGTGAGACTTAAGTAATCGAAGAGATGAAGAGATTCTTACATTTGAAGCCTTAGATTACTAAGATCTTGTCTTTTGTATCACTCATTGTCCTTTGATGAATTTTGAACCTGTGAATTTGAAAACACATACGAACAACCGAATTTGAAAACGTACAAATTTGACTTAAATGAATTCAGTGCAATTAATAAATTGAAATGAATGAACAGGTCACATGAGAAATACTACATACTACATTCCACAAACAAGTAAGCAAACATCTGCTCAGCTTGAAATCAGGGTTGTCATCAGAAATCAGATTAGTTTGAAGCAAATATGGTAAGCTGTTTGCGACAACACTTGGAACAAAATGTGGTTTGAAGGAGTAAATTTTAGTACTCTAGTATTATAATTTGGTGATGTTCACATACTCTTTTTTTTTTTTTTTTCAATTCTCTATTGATTTAAAACTTAGATGTTTTAATGAAATCAAATGCATTAGAATATCCATGCATTCCAAAAAGAAAAATGTGTTTCATTTAAATAAAAATAAACATTTTATTTTATTAAAAGTGATCTGTTTAAAATTTCAGTATACTGCATTACTTATATGGGTACAACCCCATATCCATTGCTGTGCCTCTGCCATATTCTCTGCACAAACAGCTTACCTATTGTGCCGTTATCCACATTCAGTAATAGATTAATCATATTAAATTGTTAAAAGATAATTAGACTAACCTTTCACTTATTTCATGAAAAAATAAACTGACCATTACATCATACAGTTGCATTATTTTTATGTAAGATAATTTTAGATACAATTTATAATTAAGGTAATGTCTTAAAAAACTGGTAAATAATAGAATTCCAATATAGTTGCTTAATTTCGTATTTGGTTATGTAGGATGAAGTTTAATTTTCATTATTCTGCTTAATTTATGATAAATAATTTTAATAATAATGCAAAAGTATTTAAAGATTAGAACAAGTCCTGTTCATTAATTTGCTTTTCTAAATTACTGATGTATTCTATTGTTACTAATGTATGTATCTGTTTTGTCTGTAAACAGTATGGAGGTGCATATAGCATTGGATTTTTTTTTCTGCAAATAATATAATTCATAAAAAGATTATTAGCAGACATAATGAATTGAAAATTTTGACCTTCTAGAGGAGGACTGGTCAATCGATCGATTAAAAATTATTTTATTCTCCTTCTATGTAAGCAGGGCTGGTTTGCAACTTTGCTTATATAGAAACTAATTTGACCATAGGGAAAAAAAAAATCTTGCTTGCTGTCATCAAACAAAAATGGCAAGTGTATTCTAGAGAAGTTAATTCCTTAATTAAAATGCCAGCAGCTTTTGAATTAAACAAATAATAGAGCGTGTAAATTATACATTTTATTTTATTCACATCACTTGTGTTCTACATCATGGAATTAACAAATTTGCTTCCTTTTTCCTACCCTACACCAGTTGTTGGAAAATAGTGAAATTCTATTAATTTTTTTTTCATGTTATAATGCAGTGAAACCTAAATTAATTAATATAGTTCTTTCCTACTGGCCGTTCATCGTCCAAAGTATTTGTAAACTGAAATTAATTTTCCCACAGTAATAAATGCAGTATAGTTTAATTCCTGGACCAGACGTGATTGCATTTCAGCAATACTTTGAATGCAATTCATAGTATGAAACCTATGGGAATTGTTAATCTAAGATATGAAAGGTAAATACAATATGAAATAAATTAAAGTAGAAGAAGATTAATTTTACTGAACTCATATGAAGGAGATTGGATGATGTAAGTAAAATGCGATGAAGAGAAAAGGAAAAGACGGTATGAGGAATCTGTTTCTTTACATATGATATGTATACATTATACATATAAAAATATTTAAATACATATATTTACTATATATATGTGTGTTCCTTTAGAAAAGGAAAGGCTATTTGCTTTTAGTATCCAAAATAAAACTGAGGAATTTTTTCATTATAATTATTTGAAAGATAATTAATTCTTCAGATCTTGTACATAATAAATTAATATAGTTTTTATTTTTTTTTTCAGTGAACATTATGATACATACTGCCTAAAAAATTATGGGAATGGTTATTGTGATTATGGCTGCAACAATGAAGAATGTAATTGGGATGGCTTAGATTGTGAATCTGAGCCTCCAAAATTAGCTGATGGAGCACTTACAGCGATTATATTGATGGAGCCAGAGGTAAATATTAATTATTTCAGCCTGCAGTGCTATTTCCTGAATGTTTTTACTAATATCACAAATCATGTTTTTTAGTAAAATTATTGTCTTAAAGTATGCAACTGCTTTTCAGTTGTGAGAATTTTCTGATTATATGTTCAGATACATTAAATACAAGTCTGACTTTCAAAAGCAATTACAAATTCATGAGTAAAAGTATTCACTTTTAAATCAAATTGTCATTTTAAAAAAAACTCAATCACTCCATAAATAATATAAAATTCTAACCCGAGCCACCCATATATAAATCAATCCGTTTCATATGGTTCTTGCTTAACATTCATGATGCAGATATTTACAAATTATTCAACCAATAGTGGTTTAAAATTTGGAAAGCAAAACATATTATTAACCAGTGGAGATCAATCTAAACTGAAACTGATTCATTCTTAACAAAACTTTCATATTACTAATTGCTTTATTCTCAGTTCTAAATAAATGTAAATATGCCTCTGTTTTCTAGCAGAGTCGTCAGTTCAGATCAGTGTTGCTGTTGCGACTAATCTCACTTGTCTGATATCAGAACAAGCCCACGAAATTCATCATGGCAAGGAGGCAAGATTGTGCTTGTCACTGGTAAGAGACTTGGCACCATAGAGGTGACAGTAGACTATGCCTTCTTTGGGATTTGAACCCAGGCCTTTTGGTACAGTAGTCAAAGTCACAGTCTCTAACTGCTATCTCGATTGGACAGCATTCAGATCAGTAGATATATAAACAATATTCATATTCAGATCAGTAATATATTGCATGTGTGCAACCAAAAACAGTTATAAACATAAGAAAGTCGAAATAGTGCGTAGCATATATAATTATAGGCATATATATATATAAAACATGTGTATAATTATATATATATATATATACATACAGGATATGTCCGGAAAGTGGTCAGCCTCATTTTTTCTCTCACAATTTATTGATCATACACATACAAAAACTTAATATTCCTCAAAGTATATACCTTCTGCATCAATACACTTTTGCTAGTGTGATGCCCATGCTGTATATGCCTTTTGAAAGTCCTTGGCTGGGGTGTCCTTTAGAAGAGCCATTGTGGTTGCTTGGATGTTCTCCACAGTGCCAAGATGATGTCCATTAAGCACCTGTTTCATTCGCGGGAACAGAAAGAAGTCACTGGTTCTAGGTCGAAACTGTAGGGTAGCTGAACAAATCCTATGCCGATCCGGGTCAGGTTCATTGTCACAAAAAGGTGTTGTGAAAGGATGCATTGTCATGATGCAGTTTCCATGACCCTTGAAGCTTCTTTCGGACTCTGATGACTCTGCTCTGATGTTTTCTCTATCGTAAGTATGACAAGGTCACTACACAGTGTTCATGCCACAGCACTTCTTGACTTGGCGAGAGCATGAAGGTGACTAACCTCAGTACTGCTGGAAAGCTTATGGTCCTTCCCCTGGTAGTACAGCTCAGCACAGTACAGTCTCTTCACAGTCCGAGTATGATTATCTCTTTGCAAGATATCTGTAGTTTTAGTATTGATTTAGGATACCAATATCAAAAAATGAATTGTTCTTATTTTTGCCTTAGACTTTAATTAATATTTAATCTTTCCCACTATTATCTAATTTGAATATTTAAACTCATTGTTGTTAATGCATACTTGTTAAAAATGCATACTTAAATTTCAGGTGTTTTTAAATAACTCAGTACCTTTTCTAAGAGAGATTGGACATGCTTTAAGAACAATCGTTCGTATTAAAAAGGATGAAAAGGGTCAACCGATGGTTTATCCTTGGCATACCAAAGATGTCCCTCCTGGGTATCATTATAAAAAGCAGGGGTAAATATTAATGATTTCTTTCTTTCAAATTTTTTTATTTTAAAGTATTATGTAAATGTTGAACAACAGTCTACATTTCTAATATTTTAAATATATTAATTTTGTTACAGAAGTAAAGTTTATATGGAAATTGATAACCGAAGGTGTGTCAAAACTGCTGCTACTGAATGTTTTCAGTCAGCAACAAAAGTAAGCTTTCGTATTTATGAATAGTAATTTTTTACAGATATAATAAATACATTAACAAATAAGGATAATAATGATATCTTGTGTTAACTTGATATTTTTGTAGGCTGCACAGTTTCTTGCTGCTGCTCATTCACGTCAAGCATTTGCTTTTCAAATTCAAGAAATCAGTGGAGAGGATAAAGAGAAACCTGCTGGAGTTCAGATGTATTATTATCCTGATCTCATGTATATTGTGATTGGAGTGATAATATTTATAATAATGGGATTATTGTTTGGAGTTTTGTTTACAACCCGCAAACGAGCGAGGGGTATAACCTGGTTTCCTGAAGGCTTTTTTAGAACTAGTAGTAGTCAACGAAGAAGGTCTCGCAGAAGAGGTCCTGATGGACAAGAAATGAGGTTTGTGTTATTTACAAAAAAAAAAAAAAAAAAAAAATATGTCTGTTTATTAAATTTGTTGTTTCTGTTGTATATATGAAATTGGACAAATTTTTTCCTTGATTGTAAAATCCTAATGCAGTATTAAAATAAATCTGGATTTCTGATTGCTGTATTTATTTTATTGAAGTTAAGAATGATTGTTGATCATTTTAAATTCATCCTTTCCTAAGAACCTCTCTCCCTCATAAGTTGATATAATTACTGCAAAACAGATTTGTTATATGGGTGGGAACATATAAAGTATTTTATTTATACTACGATTGGTTTAAAATTTTTATTTAGGTATATAGTATGCATCTGATCATATGTGAAGTAATTCAGTAAATTCTGTCTCATCTCACTTACTGTTCAGATTAATGCTAATATGTTAAAGCCACTGAATCAGTAACCATTAATTATGGTAACTGATACATTTTTTTAAAAATCTGTGTTTAAAATTTATGAAAAGTTTGTGATTTTTGCTTCATTAAAGAAGGTAAAAATAGTTGAATGAAGCTAAAAAATAAATAATTTAGTGTTTCATATTGGTTTATAAAGTTATAAATGAATTTGATAATTAATATGAAATACGAAAATGGTATATGGAGTCATATTTAGACATCTAAACTATTATTCTTATAAGGACATTAAATCTGCTATTGTAATCAAAATATAACATGTAATTTTCAGCTTCAATCCTGTGATGAGAGCAAATAAAATTTGTGGTGTAATTAACTATTATCATATAAAAATATAACCATATATTCCAATTTTATAAATATGTTAATTGAGATAAGTATCTGAAATTAAGTAAAGATTTATTTGTATTTTCCACAGATGACTGATCTTGGTTTTTATGTAGTTAGTGATTTTAAGTATATTATGATTATTTAATGATGTTTTATATATTTGAAATACTATATTTTGTCACATAGTTTTCCCCTTTGTATAATTTTCTTCTAGCATTTTAGCACCAGGTTCTGAAAATTAAAAAAATATTCACATAATTTCCCCCTTCCTCAATGCATTCAGAGAATGAGCTCTTGTAATTTTTAAAGTGGATTCGTCTACATGGTAGTTGTTTTAATTTTGCTAGCAAAGACACACTCTTGCAAACTAAAAGGTGATGCTGAGGTTTTTCCTTCTAACTCTTCAACCTTAACAAAACATCAAACTGACATTCAGTCTGCAATTTTCCCGCCATACATTCACCTTTCTTTAATTATTTATGGACGCTTTTGAAGCCTAAGGTGTAGCAGAGACAACAGTATGAAGGATGAGATTCATGTTACAGGGAGGAGATATCTTATTAGATATTAAAATAATATTATTGTGTATTCGTATTGGAGTGTAGTTTAAAAGAAATAATATTATGATAGTCATCTCTATACTTTAGACATGACTATTTATTTCTTATGTTTTTTCTGTAACCATGTCTTTTAGAAGTTAAATTGTGTGCATAATTTTCCCCTCTTGATTTAAGAATGATAAAATTAGTAAAAAAAATCATCTGATGTTTTGTATTCTGTGCACGACTTCTTCTACCCATTATATTATACACATTTTTTGCTGCACTTCATTTATGCTTATTTCCTCAAATTATTCTAACTTAATTAACTGAATGCTCAAAGCAAGTTGGAAGTTACTTAAAAAATTGCAAATTTTAAAATTAAATATCCTGATCAGTTTTGTTTCATAGTCATCTAACTTCTTATAATTTTATTTTTTCTTAATGAGTATGAAACTTTTCTAAATATAAGCATAAGAACCAGAAGACCACATTAAAAGACCAGTTTCATTATTTGTCCAAAATTAATTAATTTGAGATTGTAAAAACATGAATATTGTCTTCATTTAAAACACTTCTGCAACTGGAAGTATATAATTATGGTGAACGAATGTGAAAAAAGGCCAGGAAAGTGGGGTGGGTGTATATATACACTTTTCAGTGCTGCTAAATGCAGTAAAGAAGGGAACTGCGGAACTAGATGTTATACCAGTCCCATATACAAAATTTCAGTGTTCTATGGCTAATCGTTTTTGTGTTAGGCAAGGTACATACACACATACATACAAATCTCTGGAAAAGTCCATTTTATAATCTGTTTTAGGAAGAAGAGTTCTTTATTCTGGCACAAATGTCATTCAAAAAAAAAGTGGTCAAAATTTATTCAGGAACAGTCAAAATGGATATTTCCATTAAAATATGATACCCAAAATTTTTTTGCAATTACAATGCTTAACATTATTTGTTTTATCTGTTAGACTTATTTTTTAGCTTACAAATTACTAGACTAAGTATTTTCTTTCTATCTAGAAATTTGAACAAACAGTCTTCAGCCAATAGAGTGGATGTGAATTCCAATGACAATGCTGCCTCTCCTCCAGCTCCTCCTTTGCCACCATCCGATTCTAATCAGTGGAGTGATGATGATAGGTTGGATCATCCCCCTGTCAAAAGAATGAAAAGTGAGAAATCTCAAGATGGGAGTTTTGGTGACAGTCAGAGTTCAATTGCACCGCCTGAGTATGATGAAAGTGATCCACGTCAATGGACTCAACAGCATTTGGATGCTGCTGATGTTAGAAACCCTGATATTTTAGCCTTAACCCCACCTCAGGGAGATGGTGATATGGAACCTGGCAGTGTAGATGTTAATGTTCAAGGACCTGGTAAATACTTGTTCATTCTTATTTGGTCATATTTTTACAGAAGAATTTTTAGTAAAAATATCTTTTAATGTCAAATGCATAGACTAATCTTAGGAAGTAAAATTTGAATCTAATGTATCCTTCAAAACATTCCCATAGATTGTCAGATATATTTTCTGATGTATAAATCTTCCTTAGAGTTCTTATATTTCTTTGGAAGTTGTAAGACCTTTATTTTGCCATATTTGAAAAGCAAATGTATCCAGAGTGAATGGGCTGAGTGGTGTTCAAAAGTGGCAGTGCTGTGTGCCCTCCCTTCCTCAGTGTAGGAAAATTTTTTTAATTTCTGATATAAGATTGTAGAAAGACTTGGAAAAAAAAATATATTTCAGTAAGCTTCAGACTTGTAGATGAGTGACAGGAAGCTAATTTCTATCCATCTCCTAAATTAAGGTAGATTCTTAATTTTTAATTTTCCTTGGGCAGAGTCAGCAGTTTATCTTTCATATTTAGTTGCACAAAATAAGAATTACCATTTATGTTTTATCATTAAAGTCTGCTTTATTTTGAGCTGTTATTAATTTTCTTATTTATTCATACAAAATGGGAGTTGCCTTGTCTGTTTTAAGTTTAAATTCAACTATATTAAATTCTGTCATCAAAACTCAGTAATTTCTAAGGTAACATTTAGTAAAATTAAGCATTTCTGTTACAGTTTCAAGCTTATCATTAGAACATTTTTATTATTTACCAGACTATCAAATTTATTATAAATTCTTGTAAATATTCATGGTAATGGAAGCAAATTTTTCTGAAGACTGTATTTTCTTAGATGTTGTGATGTTTGGGCGCTACTTGTACAGACAGCTCTCATGTACCACGTGAATGTTACTATGTAATTTTCAGTTTTCAAGTTCAGTACTTCTCCATCCAGACAACAATATGTTTCTTTTCTATATAAACCAGTTTGTTTCCTGACTACTCTTTAGTGTTTCCCAAACTTTTCTCACCGTGCTACACTTTTCAAGTTCTAAAAATTTGAAGGAACACAAGCATTAATTTGTGTTAGTTATAACAAATAAAGACATAGGTATATGAGATAAAGTAAATATTTATTCTTTTTATATCCTACTTTTAAAAGAAATATTTTTCAATTTTTAATTTTATAAAAATTGACGATCAAAATTGACACTAATCAAATGAAAGAAATAATATAAAAAAGATTTAAACATCTTTAATTTTTGGTGACTATGATAGATACAAATTCTTCAGATTACAAATTCCTTTTATGTTGGACGCAGTGATGGAAACCTGAATTTTTATATGATATACTACATTAAGTTGGGTTCTAATACATCGTTCAACAAGTCCCAGGACTAACTAAGAAAACAACATTCATTTCACAAAATTCACATTTATTCATCAATATAATCACCATCAAGAGCTATGCAATCATTCCAACGCTTTCCTAACTTTTCGATACCATGCTTATAAAACGATTTGTCCTTGTCTGCAAAATAAGCTTCAGTGGCAGCGATGGCTTCCTCATTCAAGCCAAATCTCTTCCCCTGTAGCATCTTTTTGAGATCAGCAAACAGCCAGTAGTCGCGGGGGGCTAGATCTGGGGAGTATGGTGGGTGGGGAAGCAGAGTGAAGCCCAGCTTATTCAATGTAACCAGTGTTTGCATTGACTTGTGGCACGGAGCATTGTCTTGATGGAAGAGGATTTTTTCTTCTTCATGTGCTGTCGTTTTTTTTTTTTTTCAATTTCGTCCTTTAGACGAACCAATGACTCACTATAATAGCCGCTATTGGTAGATTTTCCCTTTTAAAGGGAATCAATGTAAATTATCCTTCGCGCATCCCAAAACACTGATGCCATGACTTTGCCAGCTGACTGTTGCGTTTTTGCACGCTTCGGGCGGCTTTCATCGGCTGCACGCCACTCAGCTGACTGCCACTTCAACTCCGGAGTGAAATAATGGATCCATGTTTCGTCCATTGTCACACACCGATGCAAGAAATCCTGCTTGTTGCGAGTAAACAGTGACAACAGCTGTGTGAATCGTCGACTCGTTGTTGCTTTTGTTCCATTGTGAGAGTATGCGGCACCCATTTGGAAAACACTTTTTTCATGTAAAATTGTACATGCACTGCCAGTTGATATATTTACCATCTCAGCAATCTCACGAACTTTCATTGTGTGATCATTCATCACGATTTTCAACACTTGTTTCACATTTTCCGGAGTGACTGCTTCATTTGGCCTACCCGAGCATGCCGCATCATTTGCATCTGTGCGACCGCACTTGAAATCAGCATACCAATGACAAATGGTTGTTTTCGATGGAGCAGAGCCTGGATAACATTTTTCAAGCCATTGCTGAGCTTGGACGGCATTTTTACCCATTAAATAGCAATGTTTGATCAACACTAGAAATTTGTTTTTCTCCATTTTGTCCACAAATGCACAAGTAGTGTCGCTTTCACAACAGTAGCTTCGCTATTTCCGGTCTGAATGCCATGAAAATCAGACTGAAGGTTAGTTCTTTCGAACAACGAAGTCAAGTTGATATTACTACGCCATCTGTCGGTTAGTCCCGGAACTTACTGAACGATGTGTTATATCTAGATTTTATTGCAGTGTAATGTAAAATGATGCTTATAAATAAGTTGTCATAAAAGAAAAGAAAATATGAGTATCCTGTTTTGATTAGTTCAGATATTCTTCTAGCAAACTTATACAAAATTTGTTTTAAAGGCAGTTCTTTAAATTTTTGTTTTAAACCAGAATCAATATGGTATCAATTAATGTTTCAAAATCAGCTGTGCTCATATCTATTGGCTGGTTGTTATGAAGAGATTTTGAATCCAAGAATTGTCTTGTGGTACCATGGGAAACACTGAAACATTTCTTTACTTCTGAGCATATAACAGAAACACTATCACAAATGTATTCTGTGCATATTTTGTTGGCAACATAAGCCATTTAGTGTCATGCTACATTACTATATTTATTATATGTGTAATTTAAACTACTTTGTTTTAGATTTTCTCTTTAAATTTCTTTATATTTTACGTATTTTTTACGTATTGAACACGAGTTAAAAGAGTTGTTTTAAATCGTGTTTAATACATAAAAGTAGACAATGTTTCCTTTCCTTATTCTCTAATCTCAATTTCATAAATTTTTGTGGAAAGAATTAGTTGGGAAATGCTGCTTTAGAGGATCCTTATTTCACATTTTATCTTAGTTTTTTTTTTTTTTTTTTTAAACCTGATTAGTTTTTTTTTTTTTTTTTTAAACCTGCTTTTTACACAGTCGGTTATTTCCAGTTTTTGAAATTTCTGATATCTCTATCATTTATCAAAGTACAATACATACAAAAGAATAAATAACAACTGATATTCACCTACCATAGATGAAGTTAAAATCGTGGGGGGAAAGACTGAGGAGAAGAGAAATATGAATAACTTTACTACTTTACTGATTCTTAGAAATTTTGACTGTTTGTTTTGAACTTTATAGTCTCCAATTTAGCAAATGACTTAAAAACCACCTTAGGAAATTGGTTTTGAGTGCTGCAATAAGGAAGTACTCAGAGGCGAAGCTAGGTTTTCAGCAACTAAGGACAAATGAAGATTTTACATCCCCTCCTGTGTGTTAAAATGCAGTGGGGGGAGGGAAAGAAAATTTTATGGATACTGCACCTGGGGAGAGATGTCTGCCCTTTTCCCTGGGAAGCTGTGCCATTGAATATTGTATCTGTTGAAATTATTTGTACTGTTGAAACTAATCCGGGCTGTAATATATATCAAGATTACATTTCAATGTCTCATAGTTTTTTTCTTTCTTCTAAGGTGGTCTTACACCTTTGATGTTGGCATCATTTAGAGGAGGAGGAATAGATGTTATTGAAGATGGAGATGATGATGATGGCTCTGGTAGCATGATACAAGATTTGTTAATGCAGGGAGCTAAAATCAACATGACTTTAGAAAGAACAGGTACATGAAAGTTGGAAATAAATTAATTTTGTAGTTTTTTTATTCATGATATTGAATAAATTAATTAACCTTTCTTGTTCAGACTTTTTTTTTTCATTATGTCATCCCGATACATAATTTCTTGTGATGTAACATTCAACCATGAATACTTTTAGGAGAAACGTCTTTGCATCTAGCTGCAAGATATGCTCGAGCTGATGCTGCTAAAAGACTTTTAGATGCTGGAGCAGATGCCAATGCACAAGATAATACTGGGCGTACACCTCTGCATGCCGCAGTTTCAGCAGATGCACAAGGAGTTTTTCAAGTATGTTAAAAACTTAGTTTCATTAAATTCTGTATCAGACTATAAGGTATATTTTTAATCAATGGGACAAAAGTATCTTGACTTAAGTATCTTGAAATAAATTATATAACTTGTGCATGTTATTGCTTTTTTGATAGATAATACGTAAATTTTCAATACATTTTCATAAGTAATTTTTCAATATGATCTGTCTCAGAGAGAATCAAAAATGAATATGTAACTAAAAATATTTTGATGCAAAGCATGAGTTCAGAGTTTATTACATATTTTGTACCTGTATAAACCAATCTTATGTTCAAAGAATATTCTGACAAAATTCTGCATGTGTGAAAACTTAACTGTTCTGACAAAAAGGAAAAAATAAAAGGTTTGTGATGACATTCTTTTATTTCTTGTACAATAAATTTGTATGATGCTAAGTTAAAATATTAATCTAGTTTATTATGATATCTAGTATGCAAATTAATTTGCCTTATAAACTTCTATCAATAATATCAACTTCTGTAACTCTTTTTTGTAATTTTCATTTTTAATTAAATGAATTAGCTTTTTTTAAAGTACAATAGGAATGCACATTTAACAAAAATATTTTTTATGTAATTAAATGAATTAGCCTTTTTTAAGTATAATATGAATGCACATTTAACGAAATATTTTTTATGTAATTATTCCCAGATTTTGCTGAGGAATAGAGCTACAAATCTGAATGCTCGCATGCATGATGGAACAACACCTTTAATACTTGCTGCTCGTCTTGCAATTGAGGGTATGGTAGAAGAACTAGTGAATGCAGAAGCTGATATTAATGCTGCAGATGATCATGGTAGGCTTAGCAGGCCTATAATATTTTTTTTGTTTACAATGTAAAGACAATATGAATTGATTTAGACCAAGCTGTTGCACACCAGCAGTTTAATTGTAATATGGATTGCTATTTGATTTTTAATGTTTTATGAATTATTGTTATTGGCAGTGATATTTTTTAACCCTGAACACTGCATTTAAATATTAATAGCTGATACTGCTTTCATAGGCATAGTAAATAGCGTAATGTTTTTGGCTGATTATTATAATGTTCATAATTTAGCCTTTTGAATATTCTTACATCAAAATATATGTTAACTTTTCCAGCATTTAATATATATTGCAGCTTCTGAATTTTAATTAGTTTTGCTGTAAATTAAGAAACTTAATTTATCCCTTAAAAAAAGTTACAGTATTTTTAGCAAAAAAATTTCTGAAATGTTTCAAAAATGATTTTTTTTAATTGGTCTATAAAACTCTGAACTTGCTCCTAATTTTAGCAACTGTAATTTCAGTGGGATTCATTGTATTGAATATTACATAAAATGGCTTTTTGTTGAGCAATAACTTGTAATGGAAAATTTATTTTAATTCTTAACATTTTTAATTATTCATTTCAAATCAAATATTTTAATTGCTGTATTCTCAGGTGGTTAAAAAAAATGTTTGAAATATCTTGATCAGAATTTGTATTTTATTATCAGTCCTATAGTGCAGGTGAAAAAATTGCAGTCCTCATATGACTACTTCTTTATTGTTTCTCATATCCCTGTAAATTCTATCTTTTGAAACTTCTTTATTGTTTCTCATATCCCTGTAAATTCTATCTTTTAAGCTATGTATTTTTAATGAACTTAATTAATTTTATATCTTCTTGCAGGTAAAACAGCTTTGCATTGGGCTGCAGCTGTAAATAATGTTGATGCAGTTCGAGTACTTATATCTCATGGTGTTAACAAAGATGCACAGGATAATAAAGAAGAAACTCCTCTTTTTCTTGCTGCCAGAGAGGGTAGTTATCAAGCTGCAAAAATCCTTTTGGAAAATTTAGCAAATAAAGAAATTACAGATCATATGGACAGATTACCACGTGATGTAGCCTGTGAGCGCATGCATATTGATATTGTGCGTTTATTGGAAGAATATGTTCCCCCAAGCCCTCAGATAGCAAATGGTAATTTGAATTCAGGATCACCTGCAGTACTACTCTCGAGCCTGCTTGGGTCGTCTAAATCAAAACCTAAACGAAGAATTAAAATAAACAATGTTGGTTCGGCACCAGCAAGGGAAACATCTGAATCTACAACTCAGAATGTTGAAAATGGAATTAGAAGGAAACCATCTATTAAAAGGCGAAAAGAATCCGCACATATGCTTGTACAGGGAATGGAGGGCTCTATGTCCCTCTCACCTGGTGAATCCCTCACTTCTCCAAATGGTATGGTGCAAAGTGGAATGGAAAATTCTGAGCCAATTTACACACAGTTGACTAATGTGTTACATATGCAGCCCAATAATACGATGAAACAGTTACCTTCTTATGATGATAGGCCTAAAATAAACTACTGCTCAATGGCTGTTACAATGGATAATCAGGCTATGAGTCAAATGTATTTGGACCCTGGTTTAACTAATTCTATGCAGAATGCATCTTCACATCACATGCGGCAAAACTCTATGCCAAATAATGGTGCCGTGCCGCCATCATCACGTCCTTACAGTTCTGCCTCGCCAATAAAACAGCGACCATCCTTACCTACATCACCTACTCATATGGCAGCAATGAGAGCTGCTCATCACCAACGGACTACAAAACTACAGTCTCAGGGTGGGGGCAATCAAACGTATGACTATCCTTCAGCAATATCTGATGTACAGCACTTAATGGGATCTAGCCTAAAGATGGGGGTGCAAGGTAATGGACAACAATCATTATACCCTCATTTATTTCACTACCCTACACCTCCATCTCAACACAGTCATAGTGGTGGTGAATCTACACCACAACATTATCTACATCCACCTGAGACTTACTTGACACCTTCTCCTGAATCACCAGGGCAGTGGTCAAGCTCATCACCACATTCTGCCCAGTCAGACTGGTCTGAGAGCATAGCCAGTCCAATGGGACATGTTCATCCTCAACATGCAGTTGATCATTCACAACATCAAAAGCTGTTGCCCGTGAGCACTAGCCAACAAGTTTCTGTGGCTCAGTCACCAGAAGCTGTATTTATATGAAAAATATTACACAGTGTCTGAAATTCAGATTTAAGATGTGCTGCGCGTCTGCCATAAAATGAGTGTTAATGCTTTTGAGACTTCACATGTTCTTCATTTGTATAGTTCATATTATACATCAAAAAGACATCTCTGAAATCACAAAATGGTGTATTAAGCAGAGTTATTTATTATACATTTTCTAGTTTTAACTCAAATATGTTTTCTTGAATCTTCATCTTAGATGTTACTACTGATTATTTAAGAATTGCAGCATTTTAATGCATTTGCTGGTGGACAGCCAAAAGTTTCATTGTACATATTAAGCTCTTCATTGTAGTAAAATTGAGCAATATCAATTTTACTCATGTATATCATCAGACAATTGCGTTTGTTGTGTTGCAAAATTGTGATTGTGCCATTTTTATAAGTGAAAAAAGATGAACATTTCATCCATTTGCTGAGATAGAGAAAAATCTGTCCGGTTATTTTGTATAAAATAAATTGTTTGTGCTGTGCATTTGATGAGAGTGTAAATTCACCTGTTTGTATATTTTGTAGCATTTTGGGAATTTTATTGTATATTATTGTAAACTTGCAAATGTTATATCTTGTATCAATGTTTAAAAATATTCCAAGTTAAAAGAATGTACAAAATTCTCTGATAAAAAAAATGTTATGTAGATCTTCATTAGTTTTAAAATAGAATATTTTTATATGAAAATTTGAAGGGATATATTTGATTCAAACCTTGTTTAATTTCAAACTGTACATTGAAATGCTTTTAAAATCATTTCCTATTTACTTCCTAATCATTTCCTATTCCTCTTGGTAAAGAAAATAATTAAAAAATTCAAAGTGCAAAAGTGAATATGTATAACATTCTGTGCAGTAATTTTTTCAATGTTGCTGTAAGTTGTAGGTGTCAATATGACTAATTTGTAAAGTTATGCACTTAAGAAATTACTATGGTGTTATTGTGATTGTGTGCATTACATACAAGATTATACTCTGCATTTTATGCCAGTCCATGGCAAAATGAACGTCTCATTTGTGCCACTTACCATAGATTATTGATAGCTGATAATTATAAGGAAGTGTCTTGAGAGTAATAAATGAACAAATTAATATTAGCCAAATAATAAAGCATATCAGCATAAAGCCAATATTTCTAATGTAAATTATAGCAAAGGTTTTAGAAGAATCTCAATATTTATTTATTTCTTCATTTTTTTCCTCCTTATTTTCTTGAATCATTAATGTAATGCATTTTTAATATACTCATAAAACTCTCATCATAACTATTTTCTGATTAATTCTAAAGTTTTTGCATTGCATACGCAGAGGCTGTATGAATAATTCACGTAGCAATTACTAAGGGCTCCCACATACCAAGAGACCTACAAATCATTAATTTTTAACAATAAATATAATGTGTGTCTTAAGGCAGCCACTGAAAGTTTGAATGGATGTCTCCATTTCATAAATCCACCATTGTACATATGTTGGAATTTGTTATATTTGTAAATTCTACATGATACAGGTATTTCCAAAAGCCCTAAAAGAGCTAAATGACATATTTTGATTAAAAAAATTAAATTATGTATATGCTTCATACTTATAACATTAAAAAAATTGATTGTATGTATATATATATATATATATATTAAAGAAAATTATAAAATTCAGCTCTTAAATTTAAAAGGTAACAAGTTAAATTATAAGAAATGCCTACTGTCTTAGATTAAAGTGGTGATTTCGAAAGGGTTCACTGTCGTTAAGTATCATTAAACATTCACAAATAATTTTCATGTAGTCAGACTGAAACTGACAAGAAACAGTTATTTTCTGTGCATAGCATTATTTATTCATAGGCAGTAACTGTATTGTAAACTATATTTAGGTCTCTCATAATGATATATTTTGAACACCTTAATCTTTATTCAGTTAAAATTTACTCTTAAACTGAGAGCTTTTTTTAAGGTATGTTAGGTAAATTAAAAGTACCAAAGCAGTGATTTCCTTGCATTTCATTATCGTATTTATGCTCTTATTCCAAAATTTTAGTGCATTGTTTATAATTAAAACATATTTTATTATTATGTGTACTTACAACATACATTTTAATGAGTACACAAGGAAGTTGATTAAAATTCATAGAATGCTAATATAACTTCTGTAATTTTTATAGGCTACAATAGTTAAAAAACCTTTTTTTTAAATTTTTTATATAAAGCTTTTAAATTACATTACAGTTTTTCAAATCTTTTTTTCTACTTTTGATGTATCTTTTAAATTTCATTTCTGAATAACTTGGCAGCTGTTATGATTGCTCAAACATTTATAAAATAGTGCCTTTATCTCTTTAAGGAAGACTTAGTGCTAAGAATTTATATTTTTCTGCATACATAAAGTGAGATATCGCAGCTTTTCAGGTCTTCATGATCCAGTTAGGACATTAAAAATGTGTACTATATGTAGAGTATTTATTTACATCTAGAATTTCATATGCTTAACATGTTTAAATTTACTTCGATCATTGGTAAGATGTTGGCTAATGATAATCTCTATGGAACTGATGTATCTAAACCACTGTTTCTCAAACTTTTGGGTTACTGCTCTTTGTATAAGCTTTTTTTTCCCCCTTATTGTGTAAGATCTCCTTGCTTACTCTTGTGTGCTTCTGTATACACATACATGTAAATAATTTCAGTAGTTATATAAAAAGATTGGTTTATTTAGCATTTATTATTTCTTTACAAAAGATTATCCTACAAGTGCTTCAATTTTTTTTTATTATATAAACTATGCATAGTCCTACAACTGTAATAGTAATGAAGACACAATACAGTACTACTTGTGTTACAATAGTTATAATATTATTTTAATGTTTAATGAATGACATGAATGAGCTTGGCAAAAAAGTTAATAGCTTCCTTTAAAATCCAAAGCTTCCTTACCACTCCTTGATTTTTAATGCCTTCTTAATCTGAGGAGATTGTATTGCCCACTTGTAGAAACACTTGATCTAAACAAAGGGTTGGACTACTGGTTGCTAAATTTTTTTAACTTGTTATAGGAATGATTTGTTCAGGGTCCAAGAGAAATCGTTGAAAAAATATTGTATTTATTTTTTTATGAATAAAACTTCTGAAATTTTGTGAATAACCTTGTGCTCAAATAATCTTAATGTTCATATGTGTGAGTTTAAGTTATATCAAACTTCTGTCTGTGCATGTTATGTGCATGGACTCTTTTGCCAATGAAGTATAAAAATATGGGAACAAACTAGGACTTGTGATAATGTTGCACACATTTTAAGAACAAAGTTAGTATTTAACATTTTTATATTACTATTGTGAGCAGTGTATAGTTACACTTTCATTGTCAAAGAATTTTCTTATAACAGAAACTACCTATTGTTTTTGTAGCTCTGTTTCTGTAAGTATTGTAAAATTAATATCTTGTTCTGAAGTATCTGTTTTTCAGAGAAATATTTTTGTATTGTAGTTTTTCTAAATAAAAGTTCTTATTAAATAACTTGGTTACTTTCCTCATTAAATCCTGTCTCATAGGCTGAGATTTTTTTAACTGCAGCAGGGAATCATATTTTAGTAATAGCATTTCTTTTAAGCTGCTCCCCCCCAAAAAAAAAAGATGGAAAAAATTTAGCAGTAACTAGTTGAAGAAAGTAGTTTAACTGAAGTTGCTGAAAGCAGTTTCTTGTGATTTAGTTTCCAGTGCTAATTTCCATCCTTTAATTTACACTTAATTAGGAAAAAAATATAGTTTTATTTTTCCTTTCAGAAAGCTGGAAGTATTAGCTGGACTTATAAGGTTTCTTATACATTTAATAGGAATTTATTAAGATAACTATTCATTATATTTTCAGAGAAATTAATTTTTTCTTTGCACTAATCAATTTATTATTTCTAGAAAGAAGTATATGATTAATAATCCAAAAGCCCTGCAGGTCCTTTTTTAATTTATGATTTAATGCTTAAAATATAAAAGTCTTTAAAATTTTTAATAGAGTGATATATAATTAACTGATTTTATAATGTTCCAAAGATGCTATTATTCTCTGCTATTGATGTATAAAAAGGGAATATTGTTGTTATAAAGGAATAATCTGAATCAAATTTGAATAGAATGTTCTGTACTTCTTGGAGTCATTTTTAATATGCCTTCATTGTAATCTTATGTAATCAAATGACAGAATCCATTCAACATTTGTGCTGTCTAGTACATAATGACACTTTTACATTAGAAGTCTGCGTAATTTTTTGATAGCAGGAGATTGGCAAAAATAAGCAATGCCCTCTCCGGGACTCTAACCTCGGACCTCTCGAATACGCGCCAAGTGTGCCAACCATTACGCCACGAAGGCATGCTAAGAAGCCGGAAGAAATACCTTATAATCGTTATAAGTTAATATAAATCCGTGGGTATGAAAATGAATATAAGTCTGATGCATAGCATCATCATTAGAAAGAGAACGCAGATTTTATTGGTATTTTCCACTTTATCGTCTGTATATTAATATATTGTCTGGTTGATAATAAAGAAACCGAGGATAGTGTTTGTAAAATATATGTTTTAATGTTTAATTAAAAAAGAAAAACTTCAGCAATACATTTTTTGAAGCACAAGCTCCTCAGGGTAATTTTTCATGGTAAATGAATTTTCAAGGCGAACATTCACGTCATCTAAAAGGATGAATAGTGGTAATTTAAGAAAAGCTTAAGAATTTTAATAATTTATGGCTGGTTATAATAAAGAGAAATATAATGAAGAGTTATTATCCAGAAGAATCTGTCATAACGAACTGAAAATGAGAATGATCAAAATTTTTAATGAAATATTTACCTAAATTAAAAGCACATAATGACAATATCGATAAACTTTTTGTATATTTTGAAATGCTGTCGGAAATTAATGGTTAACAGAATTAAGGGTGAAGAAAATATTTCAATAGTTACATGGAACGCAAATGATTTAAGAACTAAGTTTAACGAACTTGGAGACTTTATAGAGGTGTACCGCCCTGATATTTTCTTCCTACAAGAAACCAAGCTTAGCCCGCAAATCTAATTCAGTGTCAGCAATTACGATTGCTATAGAAAAGAAAGAAATACTGATGGAAATAGACCATCTGGTGGACTTATGATCCTCATTAAGCGTACCATCGCTCACAACGAAACAACACTTCCACAGCTTTTAGCCGGGAAGGCCTTAGCTATCACCAAAGGATATGTACTGTTAAGAAGGAAAACTTCGCAGAAGCAGAAGTGGCTCCCTTCCAACGAAAAGGGAAACAACTGCGCATGCGTGAAATACCTGTCGCCAAAAAGCGCCAAAGCTCGAAGCTGAATGTCGAAGTTGGTTTGGACAGGTTCGACTGTTACGTTTAGCAAGAGTTTAAACAAAGAATAGGTTCTTTGGTTTCAAGTAGAGATATGGACAATGGAAGTTCAACAGCCAGTGGAAGTGAAACTTCACCTAATATTTCATCATTTCCGAGTTTAAATTATCGCGACAAGTCAAAGAACAATTCATCTTAACCCCTGTTCCTCAGTTTCCTATACACGTCACGGAGGGGAAAATGTCGGCTAGGTACCAAAGAACCAGCACATCAAAGAGGGGAAATTCTCGCCAACAGATTCCGTCGCCAAATCCCTTGGCGAATATTCCCTTTTCTTTGTAGCGGCGTTGCAGACAAAGTGGTTTACATTACGTCTATGGAGCCTTTCCTTCTTTACATAGAGGTTCTTTGGCTATCACGATCATACCACACACGCAACGACCAATCACTTTTGTCTCCACTTATCTACCCTCCTATGAAGTACATAGAGATATTTCGGCCGATTTAACTGCCTTATCCAAGATAAATAACAGAATTATACTCGGTGGAGACTTTAATGCACAACACAGAACCTGGAACTGCAATCATAATAATAGATACGGATCCATCATTAAAAATTTAGCCAACATGGCAAACCTACAGATTGTAGCTCCAAGTTACCCAACACGCTATAATGTTGATAGTGCCAGCACGCTTGATTTTTTCATAATGAAAAACATCAATGCTCCTCATAACATCGAGAGCCTCTGCGAGCTTTCCTCAGACCACAATCCTGTGCTCATCTAAGTTACTATCAACAATTATAGTACACCACACAGAAGAGCCCTTATAACCAACTGGGTAAATTATACCAAAACTCTAAACAACACACATTACACTATACCAACGATACAAAGTGAGAATGAGATTGACGCACTAGTTGATGAGTTTACAGGCACACTAATCAACGCAATGAAAAGCAACAGCAAAGAAATAAATGAAAGTAAACGAGCCAGAGACCCTGAAATATCAAAACTTATTTCTGATAGAAATCGAGCAAGAAAAACATGGCAACGTACCCGTTGTCCATGGATGCCCGTTGCTCATGAACGAACTGCATCAAAAAGTCAGGCAAAAAACTAACTTACATTCACAAAATGACTGGTTTAAATATTTGGAGAGCCTCTCAAATGATGATATCTCAATCTGGAAAGCCTCATCCAAATATAAAAGATGCTACACGAATATTCCGCCCCTTAATGGCCCCAACAGGATCGCATACACCGAAACTGAGAAAGCTGAGTCATTAGCTGATAACTACGCATCTCAGTTTTGCAGTAACAACATTATAAGCACAACAACAGAACGCACAGTAAGTTACACGAACAATTTATATTTTTCAAAACCACACACGGACAACATCCGTCTAGCCAAACCCTCCGAATTAATTCGATATATCGAGAAAAGAAAAATCAAGAAAAGTCCTGGGATCGATGAGGTGAGCAAGAAGATGATAAAGGAAATGGGTCATGTAATGCTGTTCGAGCTTACGAATCTGATCAACAGGATGCTCACGCTTGGATACTTTCCCCAAAAATTTAAAACTGCTGTGGTAGTTCCCATCCCAAAACCCAACAAACCAACGGACGATGCTACCTCATACAGACCAGTGAGTTTACTCTCCAATTTCAGCAAGATAGCGGAAGCAGTAATTCAAGACAGAATCATGGAACATATCAACTCTAATAAACTCCTCATAAACCAACAGCATGGATTTCGCCACAAACACTCAACTGTTCACCAGCTGTACAGAGTAGTGGAATATATTGCTGAAGGATTCAAAAATAAAGAGAGTACTGGAGCTCTTTTTCTCGATATATCGAAGGCATTTGACAGAGTATGGTTAAACGGCTTACTCTATAAATTAATCAACCTGGGTTTCCCAGGTTACATCATTAACATCACTAAATCTTATCTATATGAGAAACACTTTGTCGTTCGCTATAAACAAAAATACTCAGCAAAACGGCCTATTTACGCCGGGGTCTCCTAAGGGTCCCTTTTAGGACCCATATACTTTCTATTATATGTAAACGATATTCCACACACACCATACACTACACTCGCAATGTACTCAGACGACACTGCGATCCTAGCAAAAAATGCATTTCTAAACCAGATAACCAAATCACTACAAATTCACATGCACGCACTAGAACCCTGGATTAAAAAATGGAAAATCATGATAAATATGAACAAGTCGGAAGCTATTTGTTCACCAAAAAAAAAGGAGGGTCGAAGATCACATCAAAATGTATGATACAATTATCCTGTGGACTAAGCAAGTAAAATACCTAGAAGTTATTTTGGATAAGAATCTCACATGGAACCCACACGTAACACAATTAGTCTGTAAGTTCCGAGGCGCTAAACTTAAACTTGCCCCCTTAATTTCTCGGAACTCAGTTTTAATTTGCATTAAAGTTCTCATAACTATATTCTCCTCATTAGTTACAAAATTATTTTAAGTCCACAATTCTGCTAAGAAACCTTCACAGCCAATCAAACGCTTTAAAATCTGTTAACCCCTTCCCCCGTTTCGGCTCAATTAACCCTCAAAAAGTATGGCTCTGAACCCCCCGCCTCCTTATCCCTGCCAATAAAATTGCTTGCCACACTTCTCTTCTCCTCCTTAGATACCTAGCACAACTTTCGGAGCTCAGATGCCAAGCAGCAGCCGACATTGAAGGAAGCCAAGACACCATGCCATAAAACCAGCGTCTTTCGGAAGAACGAATTGGAGTTTATCAGGACTTAGCATTCTGTGTGTATTCTTTGAGAACATGGTAAATTCTGTAAAGGGGTTCTTATCCTCAAATTCTAAGTCCTGAACTGGAACAGTGAGCGGATAATACGCTATGTTCTGATGTAACTGCTGGGCTGGAGAATAACTGCACGTGAAGGGATTTGAAATCCTCTTTTATTCAATTACTATTAAATACAAACCTCCCAATTCGGGAGAGATACAGAACGTAACAGACCACACTTTGGTCGAACTTAACAATCAAATAAATTTAAATAAATTAAAATAGAACTTAAATTAAACGTTGCTTCGCAGAGCAATTCGCGGAAGTTGGCCTCTACCGAAAAGGGTGCGTAGCAAGATATACTAAATACTACCGCACTTTAATTTATTTTACAATGCAATCACGTAGTAAGCACTATGGCTTATAAATTTAAACTGCTAGCTGGTCAGGCGAACGTTGAGCAGCGTGACCGTGATCTGAGGCAAAGCTCTCACACACCGAGAGGTTTCTACCTCTGGCTTAAATAGTGCTTGGCTGAACTTCAAAAATTAGCATAAGCTAAAAACGCGCGCTTCTTCTGACAGGAAGTTGAAGCAGAGAGGAGATAGAAAAGATTTAAATTAAAATAAACTTGGTTAGTTTAACTAAAACCTTACAAACTTCCCGCCAGAATTGCGATAGTTAAACTACTTTGGTCCAAACGGACCATGTTGAAAACTAGCAATTCTAAATAGTCGAAAATTTCACTGTTCTAAACTTAGGCCAACTCTTACAAGGCAATATATGTTTGTGTAAAATACAGACGAAATTTTCTGGAACAACAATCTTCAACATTTTTTTTTTCAAGTCTTATTCTTCAAACAGTCTTACTCCTTCCAGCAAAATCTGGAAGGAAAACAACTTTAGTATGACATAATAACAGAATAATTCTAAGTGGTACAAATCCTTATTTTTTTTTTTCTGTGTAATTTTGCACACACACATTATCATTCAAGCACAATTAAATTCTTCCCCCGTATGCTCTCTCACCGGTGTTGGATGTAAAGCAAACCGCCATTGCGGGTTTTTATGTGTTCGGGGGTGTTCAACTCTTCCACCTACAATCGACTAACATTAGTTAGAACTTGACATACGAGACCTGAAAAAAACGCCCTATAACCAGCTAATCCTAAGGTTCTCACTAGCTTTATGTCTAACACTTTAAGTGTATTTGGTGGAGAGCCTAATTAACACTTGCATTCTAAAATAGTCAATCTTTAACTTTTCATGCATACAAATTCGCAGTTTGCACACAACATTCACATTAATATTGCACTTAACGTGCATTGCTAGCATAATATTATTTGTTACATTTCATAACACATTAACAATTTCATAGCAATCCTGAAATGCAAATAGAGGTTAAATTTCTAAGCTTACAGAAATATAGGTTAAATTTCTAAGCTTACAGCAAGTGCTTCCTATTCCTTTCTCAAGGTACTTTCTTGAAATATCAAATTACATTGAATTAATAGTCTACAGACTAAATCGTGTTTTTCAATTTTCCGAATTTTCATTCTAGACATTTTACAAGTCTTTAGACAAAGCGTCATACAAAATCATTTAGTTAACATATTCTTTTCAGCAATTCATTGCTTTTACAGAATTAATCTATTTACAAAATTAAGTAATTTTAAATCTTTAAGAATTACAATTTCTTTTAACAAAACATTTTACTTTCCATATGAGAACTTATCGCTCACTTGGCGTAAAAGTCAACCTCGCTTGAGGTAAAATCAGTCCTGCAACTTGCAGTATACTCAAAAATTAACTAAACTTTTGAATACGAAATTGTACTTATCTTATTATGATCGTCCATCCTTTTCTTGGCCCAATCTTTAAAACTTGAGTAAGTTGTGGCCTGGTTCAGTTTCCTCGTTTTTCGTTGTTCTTTCGGAGCCTGCTCGTCTCTTTTTCTTTTGAAATTCCGTCGTTGTATCCTCGGCAATTTCCTTTGTAGAGGAGGTTGCTCCGCTGGACGTTTGGTGGACTGGGCCCTTCTCTCCTGGGCCCTTGCTCGTTGCTTGTCCTGGTTCCTGCTGTATTCGGGAAGTTGATTCTCAGGCTGCAATCGACGTTTCTTGCTTCTCAGGCACCTGTCCGATGATTCCACAGTTCTTTTGGATACATTGGGCTTCCCTTGCCCATTCTGCTTTCTTCTCTTGGTGCGCTCGTAATTCCGTTCGTAGATTTGTTCACCTGCATCGTGAGACTTTCTTTTGAAACCACCTTTTTGGTTCTTATTTCTTTGTTGGGGGGGAGCTTTCTTCTTCTGACATTTCGATGCCGTTGTAGCTGGTTCCTGCTGTTTTTGCTGACGTATATCTTCCTGGCTAGTCGATTGCCTCGGATCCTGAAACGAATCTTTAAATACAGCCATTTTGCTGCGATTATAGAACGGTTTTATTTGGTCCACATTCGCTTTGAGCGTTTGACCATCATTTCTTTTTAATATAACCACTGCCCCCGTAATTTGTTCAATTGTGAACGGGCCTTCAAAACGCGGAAAAAATTTCCCCACCTTTTCCTCTGGGGCATTTGACAAGTTGTGTTTAATCTTCAACACTTCATCTCCCACATTGTACTTGACCTCTCTTCTTTTTAGGTCATAGTACAATTTCTGTTTTCTTTGGGCCATTTCTATATTTTCCGTCGCTTCCCGTATTAACTTTTGTATATCACTCATTTTAAATTCTTCTGCCCTTTCCTGTACAAAGAACAGTTTATCTAGGGGGGTCAAGATCTTTCTTCCTAAGAAGAGTTCAGCGGGTGTTTTTTGTGTAGTATCGTGTTTGGCGGTCCTAAGTGCAAATGCAAATTCATTTATATGGCTATCCCAGGTAGAGTGATAGTTTTTCACATAACTACGAATTATTTTCACTACATTTCTATTCACCCGTTCCGCTATGTTTGACTGCGGACGATACGGGACCATCTTTAGATGACGTATGCCCAGTTTTGCACACATTTCCTCAAACATTTTACTAACAAACTGAGGACCATTGTCTGAAATAACTTTTAGGGGCGCCCCGTATTTTAAAATATACTTATTTAGAATTGAATCTACTACAATTTTTGCAGACGCGCGTTTTAACGGAATTAACTCTAACCATTTGCTAAAATGATCCACTATAACTAAAAGATATCGGCTTTTATTAACTTTACTTCGAGGGTAAGGTCCAAGTAAATCGATGCCTATTATTTGATTTGGGAATTCTGATTTAATACTATTTAGGAACCCGGCCGGGCGGAAATTAACATAATTATTTAATTGACATGTTGGGCACGACTGGACATACGCCCTAGTAAACTTTTGCAGTTCTGGAAAGAAAACTGCCTCGCGAACTCTCTGAACAGTTTTTCTTATACCTAAATGAGCCGAAATGGCACAATCATGCAACTCTTCTAATACATTCAACCTCATGCTAGCTGGGATAACCGGTCTATATTCATGATTCTCATTAGTAGCTTTCGTATAGAATAACAGTCCGTCAATTAATTCGTAATTTTCGGCCCTATTTCTTATCGGCACAATATCCGGATGATTGAAATTCTCAGGGTCGGCCAAATAATTGTATATATTTTTGAACTCCGGATCTTTTTTGAGTTCGGCTATTACTGTTTCACGAGAATCTAATACTTTGGATGTTAACATGGCTATCTTAATTACACTTCCATTTTCATCTAAGTTAATTCTGCTTAAAGCATCTGCCACAACATTTTCCTTTCCCGGCGTATGTTTAATTATTAGGTTATATTCCTGTAATTTGAGAGCCCACCTTATTAATCTGGGTGATAAATTTTTTCCAGAATAGAGTCTAGTGACCGCCGCGTGGTCGGTATATACAGTTACTGGAGAACTTCCAAAGAACACACGAAATTTCTGTACTGATGCTAACACTGCGAGAGTTTCTCTCTCTGTTGCGGAATAGTTTCTTTGGGTTTCATTTAATGTTCGGCTGAAAAAAGCCACGGGCTGACCATTTTGGGAAAGCACTGCACCAATCGCGAAATCTGAAGCGTCCGCTGAAATCTCTAATCCTTTATCCCCTTCTGGAAATTTTAAGACGGGAGCTTGAGTCAATGCGTCTTTCAATTTTTGAAACGCCAAGTTGGCTTCTGCTGACCACGAAAACCTAGCTTTTTTTCTTTTCAACTTTAGCAGTGGCTCAGCTATTTTTGCAAAGTCTTTAATGAAAGCCCGGTAATATGAACACATCCCGAGAAACGACGATAATTTCTTCGCTGTTTTAGGAACAGGATAATTTCTAATGGCTACTATTTTTGACTGATCCGTTTCGATTCCCTTTTGGGAAATTTTAAATCCTAAATAACGTAACTCTTTTGCGGCAAATTTACATTTAGACGCATTTATCTTTAAACCAGCTTCGTTTAACAATGAAAATACTTTTCTTAAATCTTGTAAGTGTTGTTCTAGAGTACTACTCGTAATTATAATATCGTCTAAATATATGAAAGTGCTTTTACCAAGGACTGGTCTTAAGACGATGTCCATACATCTTTGGAACGTTGCCGGCGCGCCGGATAATCCGAACGGCATTCTAAGAAATGCGTACGTACCAGATTTCGTTATGAACGCGGTTTTGTGTACGTCCTCGGGTTTTACCCCAATCTGAAAATAGCCACTCGTGAGATCTAATGTAGTCATGTATTTTGTAGACGAAATATTTCGAATAATTTCTTCAATTATCGGCAACGGATATACAGGATATTTTGTAACTGAATTTAACTTGCGATAATCTATAGCAAAACGCCACCGCTTCGGGTGCGTAATCGGGTAATCATTATTTTTCTTACACAGGACAACGGGGCTAGCATAACTGCTAGAAATTGGCGTGATGATTTTATTCTTTAACATCTCTTTAATATGATGTTCAATTATTTCTTCTTTTGTCCTATCATATCTATATGGCTTTTGCCTAACTGGCTGAGCGTCCCCCGTGTCAATGTCGTGGTTCACCACCTGCGTAAAGCCTGGTACATCACTAAATAAATTCGCAAAGTGACTTACCAGACCTTGGATTTTCTCTTTTTCCTCTGCTTGTAAATGTTCCAAGTCCAGCTGCGGGGGCTTATCATTCTTCGCTTCAATTGGCTTCATATTTAATGTTAGTTCTCCCCCCTTGAAATCAATTTTTGCTTCTGCCAAACTAAAAAAGTCCACACCTAGAATAATACAAGTCTGCAGGTTACGCACAATATAAAACAGGATTCTTACCTGTTCGTTGTTGATACGCACGAACAATGGTACTTTTCCTAAACAGCTACATTTTTCTCCTTGGGCCGCTATGACATCCGTGTCTCTTGCACTAAAAATTCTGTAACGTCGAAAGTGCTTCTTAAAGAATCTTTCCGATACGAAGCTGCTTTGGGCTCCTGTATCCAAGAGGGCTGTCGCCGGTATGTTGTTGATTAGAACTTCAATCTTCGGCAAACTCAAATTCTTAACGACCACGGTGTTTAAATTGATTTTGGAAGGGTTTTGCGCTGCTTCGGACTTCTTCACCTTCCTCGAAGAAATCCCTCTTAGTTTAAATTCTTTTTCTTCTGGTTGCCCTCGGAATCTTTGCTTGTTCTTCTATTAAATTCCCTTCGTTCGCCGCTCGCTTTAGGAGACACATCTTTCTTCGGCCATTGCTTCGCCTTATTCCCGTAACTTTGATTTTGCTTTTGCTGCGGTCTTGGCGAACTCCACTGACTTCTTCGCTCAAATTGGCGTCGTCGTTCGTTGTCGGCTGTTCTTCGGCTTTCAAATTGTACCGCGAGCTCAAATAATCTGTCTAATGTTGTTGGATTTCTTAGTTCGATGAAATCTTGAACTTGGGGCAGTAGCCTAGGAAGTATAACTTGAATAATTTCAGGATCCGGGCGACTTCCATACAAAAGCTTGAAAACTTGAATTTTCCTCAAAATAAAATTAGACAAATCTTCTATTCTTTCTTGGTATCGGCTAAACAGTTCAGCTTCCAATCTGGCTCGATCTCGCACCACGGGAAATGCTTTCACTAGAGAATTCTTGAAATTTTCATACGTGTATGTGGGGCTTCCTGGTTCCCCCAAGAGATTCTTTCCGATGCACTTGAACCAACTTAGCGCTTGGCCCTTCAAAGCGCTGGTAGCAAGAGCGACTTTCTGAAATTCGTGGACTGGATATAGCATGAAGTGGGAGTCTAGCTTTTCCAGGAAATTGATTACGGCTGTCTTGCCGTCAAAACTTGCCGCTGGCTTCATGGCTGCTCGCATGGTTTGTACGATGTAGCCGAATCCTTCTATGCCAGGAGGTGCTATCTCAGGATTCTGGACAGGTACAGCAGGTGTCTCAGGTTCGTCTTCTTGTTGTTGAGGCCATCCTCTTCTTTTTGTGCGGGCGCCACTATCAGGACTTAGCATTCTGTGTGTATTCTTTGAGAACATGGTAAATTCTGTAAAGGGTTCTTATCCTTACGTTCTAAGTCCTGAACTGGAACAGGGAGCGGAAGGTACGCTATGTTCTGATGTAACTGCTGGGCTGGAGAATAACTGCACGTGAAGGGATTTGAAATCCTCTTTTATTCAATCACTATTAAATACAAACCTCCCAATTCGGGAGAGATACAGAACGTAACAGACCACACTTTGGTCGAACTTAACAATCAAATAAATTTAAATAAATTAAAATAGAACTTAAATTAAACTTTGCTTCGCAGAGCAATTCGCGGAAGTTGGCCTCTACCGAAAAGGGTGCGTAGCAAGGTATACTAAATACTACCGCACTTTAATTTATTTTACAATGCAATCACGTAGTAAGCACTATGGCTTATAAATTTAAACTGCTAGCTGGTCAGGCGAACGTTGAGCAGCGTGACCGTGATCTGAGGCAAAGCTCTCACACACCGAGAGGTTTCTACCTCTGTCTTAAATAGTGCTTGGCTGAACTTCAAAAATTAGCATAAGCTAAAAACGCGAGCTTCTTCTGACAGGAAGTTGAAGCAGAGAGGAGATAGAAAAGATTTAAATTAAAATAAACTTGGTTAGTTTAACTAAAACCTTACAAGTTTATCCCACAGCCTTGTGCAGATTGATGAAATTCTCTATGCTATAAATAACTGGATCCAACAAGATTATAATCATAATGCTTATCCTAAATTCTTAATCAACTGCCTAATCTACTACAAAATATTCTAACTCACTTCAATAGCCTATACTAAAAAATTTTTAATATACACAAAATCAACTCGCTGCTAATTTTGCTAATTTCGCTTTGCATTTTGAAGGACTTGGACAAGCAGTGATTTGTGACGCAATATTAGCTAACAAGCGAGGGCCACACTTGAAAGAACTTGGACACTATGGAATTCATCTAACAGAAGATTTAGATGGTTCGATTGAAGTTCTCATCGGAGCAGATATTGCGAGAAAGTTAACAGGAAACCATCTGCAACTAAAGAGTGGACTTACTGCAGTTGAAACAAAGTTGGGTTGGACAATCATTGGTCGCACAAATAATGACAGTTCAGGTTTATTAATTACTTCAGTGCTCATAACTAGTACTTGCATTTCAGAATTGTGGACTTTAGACTCGCAGGGTATCACTGATCCACCTGAAAAGAAAACAGCGATTGAATTACAAGAAGCAGCAAAACAACATTTCTTGGACACAGCTAAGATAGAAATGGAAGGTTTTTAGTGAACTTACCTTGGATTGAAGGTCATCTCCCGCTTCCTGATAACTTTGAGCTTTCTAAGAAAAGACTGCACAAAGTTGTAAAGAGTCTTAAAGCAGAGGAACTGTATGAATAATAAGGAAAGGTGTTTGAGGAGTGGATAGAGGAAAATATTACAGAAGAAGTGTACAAAGGTGAATTGAGACTCCCTGCACATTATTTAACTCACCATTTTGTTTTAAAGGAGAATAGCACAACCAAAATCTGAGCCATTTTTGACGCTTCGGCAAAACGGAAAGGTCCACCGAGTCTCAATGATTGTTTAGAGAGTGGAGTAAATTTGATTGAGTTGATACCAAATATTTTGTATCGTTTCCGGTTGGAAAAAAATTGGTGTTATAGCCGACATTCGTAAAGCTTTTCTACAAATTTGTGTTTCACCTTCAGATAAAGCCTATTTGCGGTTTTTGTGGATTGAGGAAAATGGCCGACTGAAGCACTTTCGATATCGCCGTGTAGTGTTTGGTGTATAGTGTAACTCTTTCTTGCTTGGAATTGTGATTCTACATCATCTGCAATGTGTTTTAGACCGTAAAGATATGGAATATCCAGAGAATTGTGTTAAAATTATTGATGAAAATTTTCTACGTGGAAAGCTGTGTAACAAGTGTGCCGAATGAACAAGAATTAAAGTTTTTCATTAAAGTTGCAACCAATGTTATGGCTGAACGAAAGTTTGACTTAAGAGACTGGGAATGTACAAATTTCACAGATGAAATCACTCCCGTTACAAATGTGCTGGGGATACAGGGGGATACAGTGGGATAAAGATGCAGGTACATTAGGTATTAGTGTGACTAGTTTGAGAGAGCTTTGTGTAGTAAAAGAAAATTATACTTCCTGCTGCCGATCGAACATATATTTCGGAAAATGACTCAGATTTTTTCCTCTGTTACCATCATTATTTCTTCAAGACATCAAGGAAATCGGAGTACCAGACTGCGATGCAGCAGATCACAAAATCCTTAATAAAAGGCTAAAATATCGACTAGCACTTCAGAAAGATTTTAGGAAAACATTCAGGTCTGAATATCTGGGTTCGTTAATCCAAAGACCTGTTGTGGTTTATTCTATTTGGAAAAATCTTTAAAACAAAATCCTACCAATTGAACCCCAGAACAGCCGAGAGATGGCAGCACGTGATTACAGAGTAAAAAAAATTTTCTAAGTTTCTCATAAAGCAAGGGCAGTCAGTTGCCGAACGCTGGAGGGATACGCACGTGTGTAGTTTGGAACTGCAGGTAAAATAAATGTTGTATGTTTGAATCTTTGCATCTAATTTAATCTTCATAATTAACTATCATCGATCCATAAGAGACCTAAGCTACAGAAGTGGTCAACGATATCTGTGGGAGACGTGTTCTCATAAGCAGCGACAACCGAAAATGTATTAACTGGTCTCTATGACGAGTAACGGAAATTATTGCGGAAAAAGAAGGAATTGCCAAACTCGTGAAACTTCGAGCAGGCTCATGGAAAGATAATGAGACCGACACAATGGTTGTTTCCTTTAGAGATTACTTGTGAAATGGCTAAGGATATACAAACTAAAATGCAAAGAAAGCAAGTGTCTCATTTTGAAGTATCCCCAAAACGAGTAGCAGATCCTTCAGAACCCATTGCACGAACTGTAACAACTCAATCTGGAAGAGGTATCAAAGTACCAGAAAGACTTGATTTGTAACGCCATTGTTAATTATTGACTTGTAAAGTCTTCCAACTCAAGGTGGGAGGATGTAGAAAACTGGGTGTTAAATTTATACACGCGCATTGTTGTTAGTATAACTTTACGTGTTTATCGTTTGTAACTTTGTAATTATGAGTCTGGCAACTGAAAAGAGTATTCTAATGTTTTGAATTTAAATAAAAGTATCTTTATAAATTCGTAGTTAGATGTTTAAAATATAAACATGTAATTATTAATGTTACAAAGACTAAAAAGAGTGTTGTGTTAATCCTTTGTACATTATTTGAGTTTTGAGGTCTAGGATTATCGATTTATTGTTGAGTTTTGAAATAGGTATCAGACAACAGATTTAGGGAATGCCAAGAGAAAACAAGATAATCACAGCAGTATGCAATATTCAATGGATGAAACTGATAACAATAGACATCAAACTTTTTTTCAAATTACATTCCTTAGTAATCACTAAAAGTTTGATATAGTCTATCATAAAATTTCTTCCAGTAATCAGCTTTTAGCGGTTTTAATAATTATTTTCTAAAGTCTTGAAGCAATTTGATTGAAAAAGTGTGTGTGTAATAAAAACGTGATGAAGTTCGACATTCTAATTTATTGATAATATTTTATGTGTTGCCTGTTACTGTTACTAACAATTCTGATTAATTAAAAATTACTAAAAAATTATTTCAAAAAGTGTTATTGCAGTTTTGGAATTAGAAGATTGGAAGGATATATCTGAAAAGATAGAAGATAGCCCATAGAAATTATCTCATCAATTGATCAACTGACCATATTTTTAATTGCCTGGTTGATGTAATTTTCATGCTTCCTGATACCTGCTTGTTTAGTTGCAACTTTCAAGTTGAGTCCCGACTACATATTTTAAAGGTAAGTGAGAAAGATAAAAGGATTACCCAAGCAGTCCTAAAAATGAACTGTTTTTCATGCGTGTTACTGGTCATTAAGTTTCCGGCATTTAAAATAATTTAAATAATTAATAATAAATTTGCTAATTAGAAATTATAAACGTTAGAGCAACCATAAAATGCTATCTCACATTCTGTTTGTTGCATAACATCAAAAAATTCTTAATACGAGGAAATGTTTTGCATCGATTGGGTTGTGGAAAAGTCATGATGCGCCAGACACATGTTGAATATATTCTATTTTGTATGTCTACAGAATAAAATCATAAAAAGAATTAAAATAATATTTTGATGAGATTTTATTAATATTGTGATAAACAAATAAATGAAAGATGAATAGAAGAATAAAATCAAGCGAAATATCAATGCCCAATTGATAATATAAAAATATATAACATATCTTATACGCATCTTTAAGATATATTCAAATTAAATTACAAACTTTAATCTTTCTTAAATACTGATATACATTACCCTCCAAAAGTTAAGTAACAGCCTGTTTTTCAACGCTCATCATTACAAAAATTGTCAGTAACGATTAAATTGACAGTTCCTATGCATAACAGTAACGAAGTTTAAGAAATATATGCAAAAACAATAGCTACCACTTTTATTTTATAGAAATGAATACTTATATAGGAGTTGGAGAAAAAAGTGCAAAAATTTTACTTTTTGTTCACGAGTGTTTATCTTCAGTTGTTATTAATGAAATGAGGATGTCAAAAGCTGATGCTGCTAGACGTCTCAATGTCTCTCGTAGTGTGGTCCACCGACTATGAAATTAATTTGAATGTGAGAATTCTGTGTTTAGAACACATCTTCCAGGCAGACCTACAGTTATAACATCTGCGGGAGACGTTATTTAGCTCTTTAGGCCCGATGGAGGAGTAACATTACTGTGCCTCAGCTAATGGCAAATCATTTAGTGGCAACAGGAACAAGAATATCAGCTACTACAGTGCGCAGACGTTTGCACAATATAGGTCTGTATGCAAGACGACCAGTTGTTTGTGTCCCTTGACCCGAGAACACAGAGGTGCCCGTTTATGTTGGGCAAGAGAATACGTCTCCTGGACCAGTCAACAATGGGCGTCTGTTTTGTTCACAGACAAGTCCAGGTTCACACTGGAGAGTGATTCAGGTCGTCAGTTGATCTGGAGGGAACAACGCACCTGGTACAATCAATCGCACATTGTGGAAAGACACAGTTACAGAGGTGGTGGAATAATGGTTTGGGCTGGGATCTCTCTCTGTGATCACACTGACCTGCATGTGTTCCATGGAAGAACTTTGACCGGCATGAGATATCGAGACGAGATCCTTGATCAATATGTCCGCTTATATGCCGCAGCTATTGGTCCTGGATTTCTTCTGATGGACGACAATGTGCGACTGCAACGAGCTCGATTTGCTGAAGAATATCTTGGGGGCCGGAGCGGGTGGAATGGCCAGCTCAATGACTAGACCTAAATCCGATAGAGCATCTTTGGGACTACCTTGGGAGACAGGTTTCTGCTTTAAGTCCTCCTCCAAGGTTGTTACGTGAGCTTGAACAAGGATTTCTCTGTGTCTGGTCATTGTTTCCCATTTGCCTTACTGACAACTTACTTGACAGCATGGAACGTCGCTGCCGCCAATGTATTGCATCTAAGAATGGACACATTCCTTATTAGAACCCATTTTTGTAATGTTACCACCCCCATTTTTCCTCAAACAACTGTGATATACTGTTTCTCCAAGACTAGATTTCTGTGCTAAAAGTGCGATTTTTTTGTTCTAATTCATGTTTGTGTTGAATTTTAGAAACATTATATGTGGCATTCATTAAAGAACTATTTAGTGAATATGTCCTCTGAATTACTTGTTTCTTGTTTTATGTTTTCTTGTTTCTATGTTGCTTCATTCTCAAATTAGGCACAAAAACATGCTGTTCCTTAATTTTTGGAGGGCAGTGTAAATTGAAATTGATGTTTTTTTCCGATTGAACGATCGAGAGTTACATGGCAGCTATTAAAATACTTTCGACGAAGTCTGTTAAAATATAAGCAAGCAATAAAATGTGACATAACAAAGAACGGATTTCCTTTCTGCTTTTAAAGATAGTTATGTATGACTTGATTGATTCTAAGGCGAGTTAAAAAAAATTCCTGTTTCCGATTTCTCGCCATCTCCCAGCATTCAATTTTAGGTTGTAAACTTCATAGTTTTTATTTAACGGATTGCCCTAGAGTAATAGCCATTTATTCATAATTTTGCACTTTATGCTAATTTTAAAATCTCTGAAAAGAAAGAGTCAGCTGCAATATTTTACAATAATCTTTGCTGTAATGTTTACCAACCGGTACATGTCCGGAGACCAGCAGTACCCACGGCTTCTTAATTTAGATTTTGTGATAGAACTCCACAGTTAAAAAACTCTTGAGTATTAGAAGATGTTTCTAAAGCTTTCAGCGCACTGCATGAGTCAATGTAAATCACTAATTTTCTCTGATACCCTGGATATAAATGAAAGAGCATAAAACATAGCAATTAATTGCGAAATTAGCATTCAGCAAGCATCGTGTGATTATTTTCCTTCCATGGAGTTTCCAAGCCGCCAACGGTAAAGTCGCTAAACACTGGTAGATATGTCCAGTGTTCGAATTCCGTTATCATTCTGACAGTACGGGCGTTTTCGTCGTATTCTCTACGTGTAACGATTATATGACCCAGTTTCCCTCAGGAAGTCCTCTATGAAGGCATCCCGCCCCTTAAGCAGATAGCCCTGCAGTGCTTTGCCATAGTCAAATAAACCAAACCATAAGGTTTCCACAAAAATTATATTTCACTATGACTTATTGCTTTCTGCCCATCTGTATGTATGGAAATATAACTGCTGTTATATGTCTGTGCTGAAGAAAAATGTGTGTACTGATGATCTCGCTAGTATTTTGAAAAAGTGGAAAACATCTTGATGATGAATATTTTCCGAAGGTGGGGCTGATTTTAACATGCTTTACTGCTTAAGCATTCATATCAGACACAGAGTATTGTTCTCAAAGAACTGATACGCAATGAAAATGTTGTGCAAATAATTTTGCTACTAGTTGTGCATGTGCTATTCCACAATATTAAGTGTACAACTTCCCAGTTTTGATGAAGAATACACCGGGATACGTATCCGAGGATCTTCTGCCACTAAATCTCATGAGAGGACTTTTGTATTTTAAGTGCCCCTTTGCTGCATAGATATTACGCCTTTATAAACAAATATCCATGTCCTCTCTGGGATTTGAACCTGGCTCCAACAGCAGCCAGCGTTGCTAACCGCTATATAGTAGATAGAAACGTCTTGACAAAGAGTCATCTGAAATGAAGCCATGGTTAGAAATAATTGACATATAGACTCTGTTTAGGAAAGTTTTAAAGCAAATCAAATTCGTATTGGTGAATGAGAAACAGGAACTGGACTCAATGAAACAAGAGGCTGTCTTAAGCTGAAAACTACTGTCGTAGTCCATTAAGCAGTTGCTCTCTAAATGTTAAACAATGAGAAGCGCTCAGTTTGCTCCCTAGGTGATGGCCGTTCTGACCGAAATAGTGGTTAGCAATGTTAGCCACATATCGGCTCAGGTTCGAATCCCGGAAAAGACTTTGTAAGTGTATAGTATTTGTATTGCATGGGGGCACTTGAAATGCTGGCGAATGGTAAGTCTTCTCGA
>KK114565.1:385736-400358 GCA_000611955.2 Stegodyphus mimosarum
GGTAAAGAAGGGTGGGCAACCCTCGATCCCGTCCCCCGGAGTGTTTAATTGGGACAGAACTGGACAGTGTGGTACGATTATATTTGTAAAACCATTGGTGAACTTCCGATGTCCCCCAAGAATTTCTATCGTTAGAAGATGTTCGTTTTCCCTTTTGAAAGATTCAGTGTTTTCATACACTTTTTCTAGCAGATAGCGTGCTTTGCCGTAATCTCAATAAACAAAAAGACAAACATACATACACTTCTTCCTCATATAAGAGCATGTGGGAGGAAGATGAGGTTTCGATCGAACAGCACTTCTAGAAAATTAATATCCGGTGTAACTGAAAATTAACAATCTTTGAAAGTTAAGTTCGGTCTCATAGTGGAGATTTCGCTTTCTGCAAAAGTGTACGCAAACTGTCTTTTGCTCTGAAAACATAAATTCGTGTCAATTTTGCCATTTTTTTTATCTTGCTAAGAACGATCTGTTGGTGTGAATGCTGTGCATTGTCGGAGCTTCCGGTCTCCATCGAAGGATAGTCTTTCGGAGATCATCACCAGAAAGTGGGAAAATTCATCATACAACTTTAAAAGCCTTTGAAAATTAAAAATTCTTTACATCAGTCGTGCTACTTCTACAAAACTGCTGAAACACAAAAGTCAAGCTGTCCAGCTGATTAGACAAAATATAGAATAAAACAGGCAATATGAACTGGTTAAGGCGGACAAAATCAATAGGGCACAAGGTGAAAGTAATAAAGAAAAAGTAATTTTACGAAATAAAAATATGCCTGTAAAAAATACAACACACCAGGTACAAACATAATTTATGCATCACAAAATAGGAAAAATCAAAGGTTCAGATAAACTTCATGAAAACTACAAATACAAAATTTAATTAACATACCAAAAGGCATTTCCACTAAAAATGTCTTCAAAAATTGAGACTAGTACGAATAACTCTTTTGACGGGTTCGAAACGTCTCCACATTCTGCCAGCTAAATCATGTCAATGAGAGGAAAATCTGAAAATATACTATTGATTTCTTTAAGGAAACTGAAAATTTGGAAAGGGGCTATCTGAAAGCAAAAAAAAAAAGCTATATTACGTCAAAAGAAGCCTTTTTTTTTAACATTTTGTGTGTTACCTTTATTTATTAAATATCATGTTCTTCGCTCTTAAACCGAAAAGATTCAACAGTAAAATCACAAAATAATTAAAAAAGAGCATATTCTTAAAATTTCCGACACACTCTGGCCCGCTGGAGATATTTTTTTGGAAACTGGCCCGCTGGATATATTATACAGTGTTGTCGTTACTCGCTTTGAAACCGTTGAGTTTCTTAATCAAAAACTCATAAATACTTTACAAAATATGAAATCAATAATAAAACAAATTTTAAATTAGGGCTTCCAGATACCTATATTCGGTGGAGGATTATGTTATTCAAAATTGATGGCTCTAGGTACCGTTGTTTTATCACAATGCGAGAGACATATATACATTTATGCAGAATCTTCATTATTTAATTTCTTTAAATATAATGCAGGGAAATAATATTTGGTGGCAACAATTTGAAAAGTAAAGCGGCGTTAATAGTGAAACGCCACAAAATGCCAAAACGAAATTAATAGCCCTTCCAGACTAATGCCGTTTGGGCTAAAAACAAAATCCACCGATTCAAAGATAGGAATTGGAAATGTCTTCTGGCGCTTTAAGTAAAATCTTTCATTAACATTTGAAGTTAAAAAAGATGTTTAAAACTTTAGTTCGTCTCCTTTACCGAAGCATATCATGAAAAGAAAAAAAAATTACAAAATTATGTGAAAAACACCTATTGTTGATAAATGGACTCCAAAAAGTGGACTGTGATAAATGATTATAGTGACAATAGATCAATTTTTAAGTAATATTCGGAGGACATCCTTGGTGGCGACATCTGGCTTAATTGACGAAACTGACCGTACCGAATGCCAATATACAGAAAAGCTCCCAACAAGATTCATAACAGTTGCATGATTTTTTTACAATGTTATATTAATACTAAAAATATCCCAATTATGGCTAAAATTAATTCACTGTTTTATGAGTAGAATATTTTAGAATCAATTTTTGAAAACGAAATTGCAGCCTTGAAGGAAAGGACATTGCAGCGACATTATTTGCAATACTGAAATGCCATCTGTTAATTTGGAATAAAACTCACATCGCTTGGTCTGAAGAAAGAAGAACACATTTCGCATGCAGCAGTGTATTATGTAAACCTCCAAGGTTAGACGAAACGATTTTGAAAGCCTATGCAACTGAAGAAACAGTTCGATTAATCATTAAGCGAAATAAGCATGTGCTGTTAAAGCTTACAAGAAAAAGTATCACCGACTTTCAGTACTTAAACGTATAAATCACACTTCAGCACGAAGTAGCCTTTAATTAAAGACTCGCATCATAGGCTTAAAGTAGTCACTATCATTAAAACACTATAACTGCGGTGATTATTCACAAAATAAAATCAGTTGCAACGAAAACAAACTTTATTATCACGGAAGAAATCAATAACGCTCTTAGCGCTGTTACATCGTTCTCGCACTTGAATATCTATTACTGTTGCCATACACAAATTACTAAACTATACTCGCAAAAACTAAGTGACGCTTGCTCATGAGCCAGGAAATATAAAATACAAAATAACAAACATTAAAATAAGTAATGTATTCTTAACATCCTCCCACCTTTTGATTATAAATTATAATCAAAATATAAAATTACCACTTTAAACCCTTTTAAGTTAATATTAAAAAACATATGTATATCCAGTACTAATCAAATAAACCACAGAAATATTCTCAAGTATACGAAATAATAATAACAAGCAATAAAAATGTATTTCACTAAAGCACATATTTAAATTATAAGTCCAGTTTTTCTGGAATCTTAATTTTTCTACCAGTCCTACTAAATTTTGGCTTGTTGTTAAAGGTACCATTGTCCTGTTTGGCCGGCTGCTTTGAGAACTTGGTCAAACTATTGGATTTCACAGGCTTAGGACAGTCAGTAAAAGATGCTATCTCAAGAGGATATATTCTCTGAATAGGACGAAGAAGTTCTTGGTGTAAAGTCTGCACCTTTACGAGTCGTACGTTACCGTCTTTACCTGGAACAAGCTCAGTAATGCGACCTAAAGGCCAGTGAATTCTCTTTTTGTTATCAGTTCCCACTAGAACGATATCACCCACAGCCACTGTGTGTCTGAGCTTTTTACCGTTCTTTCGTTGAATGAGAGCACCTAAGTATTCCGACCGAAAACGGTTCCTTAATTCTTTATGTACGATTTGCCTATATTTCAGTCTTTTAGATAAAGAATTTTGTTCCACAGCATCAATATCTGGAACACTGCATTCATAAATGTCTTGAAGAAACATCGATGGAGAAATGGGCTTTATAACATCTCCTTCAGAGATATAAGTTAGAGGTCTTGAGTTGATTACACTTTCGCAGTCTGCCAGAGTAGTTGCCATTTCTTCATAATTTAGACGAGACTGTCCTAACACTCTTTTTAAGAGATCTTTCAATATCCTTATTAGTCGCTCCCACCAACCGCCCCACCATGCGGCTGTCGGCGGGTTAAACTTCCAGTCAATCGAATTAACGACTCCGTGTTTCTGTATACGTTTCCAATCTAGCTGTTTCAATGAGTTGGCTGCTCCGACAAAATTCGAACCATTGTCACAGTATACAGTAGTACATCTTCCCCTGCGAGCTATAAATCTTCTAAATGCCATTAAAAAGGCATCTGTGGAAGCGGCAGTAATTAGCTCAAAATGTACTGCTCTGTACACTGCGCAAGTAAATATTAACACCCAACACTTTCTATTTTCTTTTAGAAACAGAGGACCAGCCATGTCAATCCCTGTAATTTGAAATACCGCAGCATCTTTCACACGATTTTCAGGAAGCGGTGCACTTATCACTTCCACGTTCCTTGAACTATATCTTTTACAGATAATGCAATTAGCCACAATATTTTTCACTCTCTTTCTTCCATTAAGAATCCAATATTTTTCTCTAAGCAGATTCAAAAGTATCTGACCACCTGCGTGACAATTCTTCACATGAACAGAGAAAATAAGTCGTTTCACAACTTCGTGTTTTGAAGAAAGGACAACAGGTTTGAGAAAATCATCACTATCCTTTCTGTAGATAATCTTAGTTTTTACACGATAGATGCCGTGATCATCTTTAAATACCTGAAGTGTTTTGAGTCTATCATATTCCAAATCAAGGGATTCCTTTTGAATCATAAGCAATATCTTTAATTCCGCCTCGTGAAATTCTACTGCATTCAATTCTCCGTGTCTCCTGCTTTCTGTATTTGCACAATTATGCTTAAAACGAAGAATCCAGGCAACCATCCGTACTATTCTGTCATAATTAGAAAAATGCTTGTAGTACCAATTATTATCACAAACGGTTTCATTATTTGTCATTGTGCTAGTCGTTTTCAACTTCTCCTTTTCAATCTCTTCTTCATTACAACTATGGTGGTTACAGGAATCCATACAATTAAGGAATTCTGTAGGATCTTTCATCCAGTGTGGTCCCTCCCACCATCTTGATGCAATCAGATATTTCGCTTTGCAACCTCTGGATGGCAGATCGGCAGGATTCCTTTCTCCAGGAACGTGCTTCCAAGCTGAAGGTTTACTGAGTTCTCTAATCTCTTTAACACGGTTTCGCACAAAAACAGACCAATTTTCATCTCTTTTAATCCATGCGAGCACTGTTGTAGAATCACTCCAGTAAAATTTGTTAACTCTTTCCCATCCGAGGGCTTTGGTTACTGAATCTGTCAATCTGGCCCCAATTACGGCTGCCAAGAGTTCCATTCTTGGGATAGTTGCCCCTCTTAAGGGAGCAACTCTAGATTTCGCAGCAAGAAGAAACAGTTCAACACGATCGTTGTTTTCAACTCTTAGAAATATAACTGCTGCATAAGCGTCTTTGCTGCCATCAACAAAAGTGTGAAGAGCACAATTACTAAGATTTTCTGAAGTGACTTGAATAAATCTGGGAATTTCAATGTTACTTAAGCATTTTAATTCTTCAAGCCATTGTATGAAATCTTTACGAAGTTCGCCAGTCAACTCTTCATCCCAGCTGACACTTTTCTTCCATGCCTTTTGTAACATTATTTTTGGACAGAGCATAACGGGGGAGAAAAAACCAAAAGGATCGAATACCTTATGAACTGCAGATAACATGCTGCGTTTTGTTATCTTTACCAAATTAAAGTCATTCAACCATTCCATATTTATTCTCAGGGTGTCTAGTTCTTTATTCCAAAGCAGACCTAATACATGTGTTTCTTTCTTATCTTCGATTCCGTCGAACTCACCAGAATATTCCCATCCCCTTAGGTCAAATCCGCCTTTGGACATCAATAACTTAGAATCGGACACAAACTTTTCCAACTGCTGTTTAGTATCAACACTGGTAACGACATTGTCGACATAGAAACTTTGCAACAGTTTCTTTCTGAAAGCAACTTCAAAATCTTCACTGTTTTCAATGTGGTGCTCAATAACTGAAGCCAGAAGGAAAGGGCTACATTTTGCACCAAAAACAAGTCTGGCATGTCGAAAAACTCTGAGCTTTTTCTCTTCCATGTTTTCCCACCATAAAAATCGCAGGAAGTCTCTATCCTCTTTTCGAATACTTATTTGCAGAAAGGCTTGTCTAATGTCCGCTATGACTCCATATCGTCGTTCTCTGAATCGCAGTAGGACGTCTGGAATAAGTTCGATTAAATTAGGACCGCATTGCAAGCATTGGTTCAGAGAAGGATGGTTTGTCAATCTCGCTGATGCGTCAAACACTGGACGAATAGGTGTGGTACTGCTGCTTGCCTTTAGGACAGGGCGATGAGGTAAGTAATTACCATAGGAGTCCACTTCAGAAGTGGGCACATTTTCTATGATACCTTCATCAATCCAGTTTAAAAATACATTTTCATATTGTTGATACAAATTCATTGCTAAAAGTTTCGAAGTGGTATACTCGAGCCTCTTTTTAGCTAAACTGAAATTATCAGGTAAAGGTGATTTATCATCAGCCCAAGGTAAGCAAATTTCATACCGACCATCATTATTTACTGTAACGGTTTCTAAAAAATGTTCTTTGGTTTGAAGATCAACCTCATGTTTAGATTTCTTTTCTATAGGATCATTGATTCCTATTAAATCCAATCTCCATAGACTTGAAACTTCAGCTTCATTTATAAACATTGATGTCACCGCCGTTGCTAAGTTTTCATTAGAAGCTTCTTCTACTGGCACCTTACCCATCAGTGTCCATCCAAAACTAGTTTCTACAGCAACGAGACCCGAAGATAAAATCTTCCTATTTCCCGTTAACAACCTTCCCATTATGTCGGCTCCGACAAGAATATGAATGGTTTCACAATTAACTGCAACATCTGTCAAAATTATGCCATTTTCTTCTAGCTCTCTAATCCAAGGGCCTTTACACACAGGCCGAATGTTACCACAGATTGTAGCTTGATCTAGAACTTCGAAATTGCAGGCAAACTTTTCATTTAAACTTCTCAATCTTATTTTATAGCAATTATGCTTCAACTCATCACTTAAAACACCCCCAAAAAGAGAATGCACCATACTTTCTTGACGAACAGGCAAATAATTCATCTCTTCGGCTACATTCTTTAAGATGTAAGATTTATGTGAAGCTGAATCTAAAAGTAATCTCACAGTCTTCTGTTTACCATCAGAAATAAGGTTAGCTTTCAAAGTTTGAAGAAACACTCTAGGGGTATGCATTTTGAAATTAGACAAGTTAATTTCACCCTCTATCGGCTTTTCTTCTTTTTTCGGCTGCATAACTTTGATTTGTGTATCAAGTACATCACACATTAATGGCACATGTTTTTTAGAACAAATTAAGCCCTTTAAGAAAACTCGACATTTCTTAACTGTATGACCTGGAGCTAAACAAGCATAACAGCAAAGTTTTTCCTTTAAAATTTTTTGCTTCTCCAATAAACTCATTTTTTGCGCGGAAAAACACTCAGAACTTAAATGTTTACCATCACAAAAAACGCACGATTTCACAACCTTGGAACCGGAAGCAGCTGTCAATAGCGCTGCAGCTGTCGATGTCTTATTACGTAAACATTCTGCACTAGGATGCTTCTTTTTTACTGATTTATTATTATTATCTGGATGCTTTCCTAAACCAAACCCAGCAACAGCTAAGCATATTCTTTCTTCTCCCATTCTTTCTTCTAACTCTACTTCCGATCTCAAAAACTGCATTAAATTGTTTAATCGATCCTTTGCATCCGTTTTAGAATCAGAAGAATTACTACGATTCCATGCTTTTAAAAAATCTGCTGGAAAGCAAGACTCAACCATTGGATATAATATAGAAGCACATTTATCACATTTAATGTTTCCAAAGCGCATAAATAAGATTCGAGTTTATCGTACAAAGAAGTTAACAAAAACATTTCCTTAGTTTGCACAGTTAAACGATTAATTTCAATAATTCTCTAACGTATACTTCGACTAAAATGTCTTCTCTACCAAAACGGGATTTTAAACTTTCCACAGCCTTTTCATAATTAGCGGCGATAGACGAAAAACTCTCCGCAACTTCTGTAGCCCGAGAACCCGACACGGTAGCTTGAATTAAATATTGGATTTTATCCTCAGGGGAAATATGATCATCTTTATAAATCTGCTCAAACTGAGTCCAGAAAGAAAGCCAATCTTTAATATCATCCCCAAACTGTCTAAATTCTAATCTAGGTAAAGTAAACTTTCGTTTCGAAATATTTACATCAGAAACAGAAACAGATGGAAATGACTCTTTGAGTGTGTACTTGGATTCTTGCCAATTCCAGTTCATAATCCATTTTCGTTTTTTGAAGTTCTTGCTCCATTCTCATTTTTTGAAGATCATAATCCAGCTTATCCTTTTCAATTTGTCTTTTCTCTAGCAATTTTCTATCCGAAATAGCAGTTGTTAATAAATCTTGAACAAATTCAGGATCCTTTTTGTATTCCGCCCTGTTCAAAATAATGTCTTTTAAACCTGCTGTTGTAACGGTTGGTGGTAAACTTTCATCGATTTCTTCCACAACATGTTTCAAATATTCGTTTTTAAAAACTTTTGTTACTTGAAACATCTTAAAAATACGAAAATAATCCGGAAGCGGACGCCAGCACTGTTAAAGATTACAAGAAAAAGTATCACCGACTTTTCTAGCTTTCAGTACTTAAACGTATAAATCACACTTCAGCACGAAGTAGCTTTTAATTAAAGACTCGCATCATAGGTTCAAAATAGTCATTGTCATTAAAACACTATAACTGCGGTGATTATTCACAAAATAAAATCAGTTGCAACGAAAACAAACTTTATTATCACGGAAGAAATCAATAACGCTCTTAGCGCTGTTACATCGTTCTCGCACTTGAATATCTATTACTGTTGCCATACACAAATTACTAAACTATACTCACAAAATCTAAGTGACGCTTGCTCATGAGCCAGGAAATATAAAATACAAAATAACAAATATTAAAATAAGTAATGTATTCTAACATGTGCAAAGGAAGGGAGCATCACGAAAAGGTGCTCAAGAACTCAAGGAAAGGGGACACCACGAAAATTTCCTTATGTTTATTTTATCATGGGAGTGCATGGTGCAGCTTAATGAAGACCGAGAGAGAAAGATTGAGGGAAAAAATAGGCATCAATATTTGTGGAGGGCACCATAGTCTTTTAAGTGATTAGATATTCTCAGTGCCGTTCCTAGGGCATTGGCTGCCCTCATACTTTCCTAAGATAGCCGCCTCCAAATTCAAAAAAAATGCTCCTAATAAAAATTTTATTTCAAACTAAGTACTTGCATATGACAAATTGTATAAAAAATACCTACATATCACAAGTACTTACAATTTAAAACATTTAAGGGTGGTATGGCGAGAGTCCGGCCGCTTCTGATTTTGGCCGTCCGCGTACTTTTACGTGCTGTACTCCCGCTAGGCCCTGAATATTCTCAATCCGATTCTGATTGGAGCATGGAGGTCTATTCTAACCTCCATGAACTGGAGCAGTCGCAACATTTTAGAACCGGAGCAAAGGATAGAAGAATTTATTACAGATTGCGCTGCACCAGTCCAAAATGCTCTGGATTACTTGCACCGGCACTGACTTCCTCGTATGCTTACTTTATTTCAGTTAACAAACAGAAAAATGAAAAAAAATGGAACTTTAAAATACACATATGAGATTTCGTTTTAATTTTTAACTAACATTCGAATTTCGCACCCGACGGCTCCAAATATTCGGCACTGACATTAGTTTAAAACATTCAAACCTTTCCTTCATTGCTTTTAAATATATATCAACTGCTGCTCAACTACTACCTAATACGTATATTAAAAATAATATTTTCATTTGAATTTGAGGTTGTGTAATAATTACTTAAGTAATATTTAATCTTGATGCAGTAAAGCGGTTTGCCCTGTCTGAACAGTAGTTTTTAAAACAAACACTAGGAGGAGAAGGAAAACAAGAAACAAAAACAAAACATAACAACATCGGCAACGCATCGGTATGATCTGGTGGGAGTGTTGCAGAACTATGTAAAGTGTTAGTGAAAAACTTTTGTAATATTAAATTAAATTTTGTTTTACATACCTGTTAGAAGAAGAACTTGTTGCATGAAGTTCCAGATTTAAAAGATGAACGAAATTCTTTGCTTCAGAAACTGTATTTAATATATTTCCAGAAACTATAGATAATACGTGCTTGTGATCCAAGAATTGAAGCCATGCGTAGAAAAATATGAGCAATACTTTATATAAAATGGAGTTTGTTGATGATTTAGCTGATAAAGAAAGGCACATGCAATGGACGTCACTTGCCATTAGCCACGTGGAATATCAAACTGGTAAGATATTGTTATTGAAAATAATGTCTCGGGGAAGTGAACTTCATCTTGTACTTCTAACATGTTTTAAACGTGTTTTCAGATTTTTACATGCACGAGAAATTGGCTGTATTTTCAAAAGCTAAAATATTTTTCAACTATTAAGCATAAAATTATCTCACGTCAGCACTGTATAATTTAAAACGTATTATCAACTTCGATTAATAATTTTAGACTTTGTGAAATTTATTTTTGAAGATAAGAAATAACCTGCAGATTTGTAGATCAAAACTACCTTATTTTTTGAATGAAATAATCAAGTAAAAACTTTCCAACATTAAACCGCGAACGGGCTGGCTGCATGGGCGTTTTCGTGGTTTTCCCCATGTGTAACGTGTATACGAGCCAGTTCCCTTAGAAAGTCCTCCACGAAAGCATCCTTCCCTTAAGGCAGATAGCCCTCGTGTGCTTTGCCATAATTGAATAACCTAACCTAACCAACATTAAACCGGAAAAATCAGGAACTGAAAGTGTACATGGTCTCCGGCAGAAATAATTGCATGCGTTTAGTTTCCAAAAATAATATTATTTAAATTACATTTTATAAGTTAAAATCGTAAAATGTAGTTTTTAAAATATGATTCCGTTTAATGCATTCTTATTGTTGGAAAAGAGGAAAAATCATGCCACAAGAGATTCTATTGAGATAGTAAATAAAATCTTCTACGATACTTAAAATACAGTAAATATTTTGATATTATGTTATATCAAAGCAATATCGAAGAAATCCTTTCCTAGAAGCATTTAGTAAAATATAGTTACATATGTTTTATTATCATGACTGCTTCAAAACAGCATATACAGTTGGAAATTCCTAAAATTTTTTGACTAAGAAAAGTACAGCATGTGCTGAAATGGTTAAATATTGTAAGTTTTGAATATGATAAAATATTATTCAAAGCATGGACACACTTCAGAATGAAATTCTTGGGAGACTATCAAAACTCTCCCGTGGAATAAATGCAGACTTGTCAGAAATAATTAAACAGTTAAAATTAATTTATTCTGAAACTCTATCAAAACGGTTCATGCAAACAGTGAAAATTATATGGGGACTTACGTACAGTACAAAGTCCGAGATCCGGACTCCTCGGGACTTCAGCGATTCCGGATTTGAGATTTTTCCGTTTTATGGATATTAGATCATTAGTTTAAATCTAGTAAGATGACATGTAGAAATTATAAAATTAAAAATATGAAATCGTGATTTAGGAATTAATGAAACATTTATGATCTAAAGGGTATCAATATTTACAAAAAAAGTTTAATAATTTGTTTACTTTATTAAACATGTCTTTGAATGTAAATCGTTTAAGTTAATTCGTTTTTTGCGCCAATACTTTCTCTTCAATTCTATAGACAAACAAAACTTCTTGTTTAGTTACTCCACTGTTCAATTTCTGCTGTTGCTGTGTCGAGATTTCTGACTAACTTGTCAATTGATTTTTTTTTCATTTTCAATAACCTCTCTGTCTATTCCTTCACTATTGGTAGCATATTTTCTGGATCTAGAATCATAACTACAGATTTCACAGTTCGTTAATTGATTGATGATTGGAGCATTGTCATCGCAATGAAAAACTTCTGTTACATCATCTTCAATTATTACTGCTTCTTCACATTTCTTTACAAAATCCATCTGTGGTTTGCGATGTCAGAATGGATTCAAATTTGTGGCCATCATCTTTATCATGAAATATCGTAGCTCGCCATAAATTATACCGAGCATTTTTTACCCTATCTGGAAGCACATCCGCCCATGGTCTTGTGATACTCCACACAGCAGATTTTATGCTAAAATATTAAAAAAATTATTGATTATTGCCAAATTATTGATCACCTAAAATGATTGTTTCTTCAATTACGAGGTATTTAATTTAGTGCCAAAATAAGAATCTGGATTCTCCACATGTGTTCTTATGGGGAAAAAATCAAATGCGCATGCGTAAAGCATAAAAGAATTCTTAAAAAAATTTTTGTTGGTGGCTTTAAGGTCCAAATTTTAGTTCATTCCGAATATTGGACGTAAGGATCTCGGACTTCGTTGACTAGTATATTGTATTATCCTATTGACCGTCCAAACAGTACAATTTAGTGCCAATTATGGATGATTCATTTCCTTTAGTATTCAACAGTAACAATTGGCAATAGTCAAAATTTCTGCCAGTGGGCGATGGGGGAATATAAGTATTTTATGTGGCATTAGCCTTTTTATTATAAGACTTTGATAAAAAATACTAGCTGCATATCAGTGCATTTATTATTTCATTCTCAGTTGAATCTAGCATACCTCTAAAATTACCAAAGAAAGATATATACGTTCAGATGCACAGCAACAAACTTAAAGTGGACTTTCGTATTTATGGTTGGAATGCGCTTTAGCCCACTGCTTGGCGGCGATTGTTTTTGAATGAGCAATAAACGCGCCAACATGGGTAACTCCGTATATCCGTCAACATGGCTGACTGGGTATTTTGAAGCTACGGAAACATGTAGTTTTCGCGCATGCGTATTTCCTATTTTATAAAGAACGGTTTTATTGCTAATGTGAGATGACGTAGCGGTTTATTCGAAATTCTTATGTGTTAATTTGAGTAGTTAGTTCAGTTCTCGTTTTATTCTTTGAATGCGGTGTTTTTCTATTGAGTGTTTGCTATTTTCGTACGTATATTTCGCTAAATACGAAGTCGCTATGGATTTAACTGTGATTCTGAGAGAGGTGAGTGAATGTACGTATACATTTATTACTTTATTTGGCTCAGCTGAAGAACAGAACACTGGTATCGTTTGCAATTTATTTTTTTATTTTGTTGATTTGTGCACATTGTCTACATTGTGCAATTCGCTGAAGTTTTTTTTTAAGTTTAAAAGGAACGCTGTGCAAATGGCATTTTCTTGTAATTTATTTTCGTTATTTTAGCTTATTTTGTTCATTTGTGCACGTTGCGTACATTGTGCAATTCGCTGAAGTTCTTTTTAAGTTTAAAAGGAACACTGTGCACATGGCATTTTCTTGTAATTTATTTTCGTTATTTTAGCTTATTTTGTTCATTTGTGTACGTTGCCTACATTGTGCAATTCTCAGATGTTTTTTTTAAAGTTAAAACGGAACGGTGTGTACATGGTATCGTTTGTAATTTTAATGCCCTTTTAAAAAAAATTCCTCCTTTTTTCTTTTGGTTACGTTTTCGCGGAGCGTGTCGGGAAGGTTATGTAACGGCATAAAATGTGTAAGTATTACAACATAAAATGTAAATAATTAATTTAAACCTAACTGACAAATATTTTAATGATCGTAATGTTCGTTTTGCATATTATTTTATTATCTTTTTGTGGCAACAGTTTCCATACTAATTTATGCTTTAGAATTCTATGTTTTGTTTACAATAGGTTTTCGCGGAGCGTGTTGGGAAGGTTGCAATTACAAAGACGTTTCGCAGAAACGCGCCGAATTGGCGATTTTCAAAACATTGCCAAGCAGTGGGCTAAAGCGCATTTTCACCGAAACACATAAGAAAAAAAAAAAAACTTCAGATGAGCATCCTGAATATACTCTTATAATTGCAATTTTATTACCTAAGATTTTATGAGACTGGCTTAGTCTATCCATTGATGGTATACCACTAATCATGCAATCTGCCACTTTTTATTTATTTATTTTTTATGGGACCACTGAAATTGGTTGTTATTTTATTAATTTCTTTTAGGACTGGTAATATGATCTGTAGGATTGATGAATTGTGCTGGAGAATTTTAAAGCTTAAGATTCTGCCCAACATATGCACAACATTCTGCGCTATAAATGGCAGCTAGTGTGTCTTGCACACCATCAATGGCTGGTACTTAACTTGCCAACCATTTGGCAAGTTAAGTACCAGCATTTTTATTAGCTCCATCTAAGATAAATAACTAAAAGTGGTAGATTGCAAGCTATATCATTACACATAGATCTTTTAATCATATATTTTTTTGCCAGCTTTTTATCAATTGCAGAAATTAACAATGTGATAAATGTAATGTCAGTAAAATTTTAAGATGTACTATTTATTTTGAAAATAAGGTGATCTGTGGGTAAGCTAACAGTGCATTTTTTTATAAAAATTTTACCCAAAATTCAAAGCAAAAGGAAAAAAAAAATTCCTTTAAGGTTCAAACATGTCACAATGAGGGCACAAATACAGTCAAATACCAAAAATCCGCCAACCTGAAATCCGCACTGCCTCTCATAATATAAACATTGAATTTATAGGTTACAGAAACCGCAGAATGGAGAATGAAATACCGAAGGAAAAATATTTATCCAATAATGATGTCATAATTACTGAATTATAATGATTCTGTGTTAGTGGCAGAAAAAAGATCTTAGCCCAGAAGAGGTTTTTAGTATGGATGATGTATTCAGATGAGCCAACACTGGCATATCAGATAACCGATGATGAAATCATTGGCTCTGTTTTGAACTTGCCACAGCAAGAAAACGACCCCGGCACCGACACAGATAATGAATTTGATAGCAGTGAGAAAATATCTTTTAATGAGGGTTTGGAACATGGTGAAAAATACCTGAAACATTTAGAACAACAGAGCTGTGTCACAGAGTAAGAGATTGTGACCCTGTAGAA
>KK114565.1:400476-411077 GCA_000611955.2 Stegodyphus mimosarum
CTTATTTTTACACGTCTCTATTGTATACGTCCTTAATGTTTTAAAATATTCCTGTAATCACTAATATAAATGAATAATATAATAAATATATATAAAAAATATAAAGCATATAATAAAATAATGTAATATATATTATTGTACATAATAATTTAAGTAAATATATCTAATATGCCTCATTTATTTTGCACTTTTAGTCTGAATATTATGATTTGACTTTTCTGTCCTGAAATCCGCAAAGTCCTAAAATCCACAGAACCTCTGGTCCCAAGCATTGCGGATTTCTGGACTTCTACTGTACTGCCAAGCAAGTAAAAGGGGTGGAATATTATCCAATCCAGTCACTGTAAAAGTAAAATTCTAATGATGATTTAAGTTTTTATCTCTGTGAGGCTGTTTGAAGCTAGCACATTTTTCTCATTCATTTGCTGTTTTATATACAATCAATGGTATCTGTGCCATTTTTCTTTTTGTCTGAAGGATAAGCAAGAAGAGAAATTTCTTATATGGCTAACTTGAAACTACAGATGATCATGTTTGTTGAAAATTCTAACAACAATATGGTTGCATGGCATTTCTCCTAACTAAAAAATGAAATCAACAGTAAGAAAAAAAAGTCTTTTATTACTGGAGATTTCAAAAGGGGAGTATGTAGTCATTTTCCATTAGTCGGGTGCAAATTTTGCCAGCTTGAGGTTTTTTATTTGACGAATAAAGATTTGATGATGCAACAAACCGATAATGTAAACAGTTTTGAAAATAAGACGGCTCATTTTCACAAAACAAATAATTCATTCCATTTAAAATTAATTTTTTTTCATAAACTTAAATATGAACTGCTGTATTTGACAAGTTATCCCTTGTGTCTGGCTAACAGAAAATTGCCTATGTTTTTTGAGAGATAAGCAGATCTGCATATAAGCTGATCCCCCATAACTTGGCTTAGAAAAAGTTCAAAAAATTCTAGGCTGATAACGGAAATGTATGTTACTGTTAAATTTAACTTCTATATCTATAGAAAGACTGAAATTTTCAGAGATCAGGCGATATCTTTGATCACTTTTGAAATAAACAGAAAACACAGCATTTTAAGCAAATATGTTTGCTGTTTATATATGTAAATCCAAAAATTTTCAGCTTTTCATATAAAATGTTGTTTGACTGTAAATTAGTCTTGCAGACATGTAACAGTAATATTAAATAAATAAATTTCATTTTGTTAGAGAAATTGTATATGTCTTCTTTGATTCTTAACTAAACAGAGGAATTCGCTAGTTTGTTCCGAGATGTTTAAAATTGCGTACTGCTCTATTATGCACTCTTTTATCTCTCACATAGCTTTCCTCTAGATCTATCTGGATCATATTTTTTAATATTTGCACATACTGATCAGTTTTGCTTCTTGTGTGTTAATCTCCAAAAAATAAAATGATGCTTAGGGTAAAAATATATTGATGGGTGCCCCTTGGCGAAATCTTTGACTTGTTATTTTGGCTTTGTGTAGTGGCGATTTTTGACACAAAAATTACCACTACACAAAGCCAAAATAACAAGTCAAAGAATTGCACAAAGTCAGTATGCTTGTACACATTAATGACAAAAATTGCTGCTACACAAAGCCAAAATAACAAGTCAAAAAATTGCACAAATCCATGTACACACACTATTTTCATTTAAAAAAACATCAGAGAATTGCACAAACTTTTAGCATTGTGCATTCCCTTGACTTTGTCCATATACACATTGATCTATTTTCACTTAAAAAGTCAAAGGAGCACCCAGTTCTGCACTAGAGCCAAACAAAAAGCATATAATCTCAATGAACTACATTTTAAATTAAACAGTGAAATAACATAAGAAAGGAAATTCATCTTATAGCATCTAAGCTCTACATAAAGGAAATATCCACTTATCTTATTTAAAGATTTCTGTGTCTTCAGTCTGTGACACACAAAATTCCTTAACAGCATGCAAAAACTTTCCTCAAACCATGTTCCCTTTCTAATGGAACACATTATATGGTGAGCATTTGAACCTTTCTTGCGACAAACCCATTCTAAGCCATTTGAACAAACTTTACATTTAACCATATGCATTTCCTTCATACAAACAGGACACTTATAGTTCCGTTGAATTACATCCAACAAAGTTTCTTTTCTTCTATCCTCAACCACTTCAAAAAAAATCTTCCGCTTTTTTGTTCCGTACCGTGAAACACTCAGTTTACCAATAGCAATCATGTTATGATGCGAAGCTCACAGTACACAATGTACTTCCTAACTGACATCCAACATTCAAACAAGCCCTTACAAATCTTTTCCCGTCAGTCAGATGCATTGCACTCTCGCAAACAATTACGTCATAATGTTGTTTCCATAACATTCAACTACTCAGAGTACCATAAATGAAACAACAACTTAACGATAATTCAAGGGGCATTCTTAAATATAGGCTGACCATGCTTATATCATGTGTATAGTGATTCATCTCTTTTCTATTCTACGGTGAAAGACTGGGTAAAATAATTTTACATGGTCTCGGAATCTAATAATGATGATTCTCATGAAGGTCAACCATTTGAGGCATTGATATGAGGAAACTTTACTTATGTGCATTAGGAAGTATTGAGTGACAGGAGATTATAAAAGTCAAGGAGATTGCTCCAAGATTGCATATACACTGAAGAACCATTAGATTATGACCACCCTCAATCTATAAAATTGGGTTCTCCCAGGAACAAAACCAGTGCACGTGTGTGGCTGGTGTTAGAGTATATAAAGCGGCTATGCGTTGTCTTTCCAAACATAGCGCGATTAGCAACATAATGGAAAAAGCATCTGATTTATCAAATTTTGATAAAGGTCAAACCATTATGGCTCGACGACTGGGAACATCACTATCAGAAATGGCGCATTTAGTGGGCTGTTCACATGAAGTTGTTGTGAGCACATATTGAAAGGAGTGTATGGATGGTGAAACGACAAGTCGCCAGTGTGTTGATTCCAGAGGAGAGCGGAGATTGCTACGCATTGTTCGCCATGACTGAAGAGCTACAACAACTGAAAACACCACCAACTAAAGCAGTGGTGACTCAAACAGTGTTTCTCAACACACTGTGCAGCATACCTTGCTGTGTATGGGCCTATGCAGCTGGAGACCGAAGCACTGATGGCATTGTCAGCTCATGTCATCGCTAGCTGTGTCCGCAGTGGTTCAAGAAACATCGGAATTGGACATTAGAAGAATGGAAGAAAGTTGCATGGTCTGATAAATCACATTTTTTGGTTCATCACATCGATGGGCATGTGCTAATATGCCGATTTCCATTCGATTTGGATGGAGACAAGCGGGGTGTATTATGCTGTGGACAATGTTTTCATGGAGCACATTAGAACCCATAATTCCCATAGAACACCTGACATCTGTGCACTATGTGAACATTGTTGCAAACAAGGTTCACCCATTCATGATAACAGTATTTCTGGCACGGGGATGGTGTTTACGAATGGGATAACCACACTATGTCATAAGGGTCAAATCATCAGGGAGTGGTTTGAGGAACATTCCAGTGACTTTCAAGTCATGTCTTTGTCTCCAAATTCACTTGACATTAATTCAGTAGAGTTTTTGTGGTCGCATTTGGAAAACCAAATTCGTGCTGCCACGCTACCCCCTCTTAATGTAAGGGAATTGCAGGACCAGTTGGTGAGTGCTTGGTACCAGATACCTCAGACTACTTATCAGCACCTTGTGGAGGATTCACCTTGTGTATCATGCCGGATGCTGCCAGTTTTGAGGCCTAAAGGTGGTCCTACATGTTATTAACAGGGTGGTTGTAATGTAATGGCTCTTTGGTGTATTTAGCCATTATTGTACCATTCTGCTCATTGTGCGTTAACATTTTGACGTAAACAAAGTCTCTTCAAAATATGTACCCCGACTTCTTTCAGGAATTCAAAAACAGCAGTGTGGATTTATGGAGTTTGACTACCTACTCTTACAGTCCAGATTTAATTCCAAATGGTAATTATCTATTTTTCAGACTAACATATGACCTTTGTAAAAAGAGATTTAATAATGATAACAGCATGAAAAGAACAGTAATGAAATATTTTGAGGACAAACCTTCAGATTATATTTCACATTCTTCGAATTCAATCTTCACATGCTGAAGCTTATCAGCAAATATTTTGTAGAAAACCGGCTCTCTTAAACATTAAATATATGTTGAGAAGTGTGCCAAGTCTTCAGTTTTTCAATGAAATTCCAATTTTTATTAATATATTTTAATTATATATTTTTTATTTTCTTTGGAAAAATTTTTATTCTTTGGGTGAACTGAAGGCCATAAAAAATGAGCCAAGGGTTATATTTTGTGATGTGTATAGAGGTACAAGGAGATCATATTAAAAAACAAATTATTAAAGTATATCAGGCCAGAAACTATTTACATCGAAGAAAAAATTTCATTTTGAGATTGTTTGACCTTGGTATTAAAGCCAGTGTTCAAAATGAATGATTCTAAAATTTATTTTATCATTTACATTAGAAGTATGAAGTGTCACCATGAGGAAAGTAGCAATGACCTTTATTATTGCTTCCTAAAATTCTCACATGTGGCATGTTGATGTGAAAATAAAAATGGCATTATCACATTGCTATTAGTAATATGAGCATTAAAAAAAAATCCATGTCTTTTTGAATATAAAGAAGGAATCAATCCCTGGGGGGGGGAGTTTTTGAATTTTAAATGTAACTAAGAAATCTTGTCAAAATTAAAGTACCTTTCCTCAGAAAATTGTCTACAATGAATATTAGCCCTCTTTCTACCTAGATTTCTTCTAGATCTATTTGTATCATATATTTTATATTTGCGTACGCTTGTCAGTTTTGATTTTTTTGTGTTTTTCAAAGCAAATTTTTAACTTTTCAGGTGATTGGTTTGGAAAATTTTTGGCACTTACGAGTTTGTGTCCTTTAGCACTAGTTATTGCATTAGTTACTCTCATATTATTTCGAAGAGATCTACACACTGTGAGTTTTCTTTATTTCTGTGTATTATATATGTTTCAAAATCTGCATGAATTATGCTTTTTCCATGTACAGTATGCATGTACATTATAAAATGTCTATTTTTATGTTAATATAGGGTTTATTTTGCTAATACTGATTTTTCATAAATGTATAATTCTATAATTATGATGGTGCATATTCTATTAATATGACTACATGATATAGGCCAGGTGATTTGATACTATTCTGTTAGAGCGGCGTTGATTAAAAATGCGCCTCCTTTTTATTCACCAGCAATTTTCGCCAAGTATAAAATTAGGAAATAATAAATAGAATTGAAAAGACTTAAAAAGAGTTCTGTAAAAAGTAAAAATTTTTAAATTTCTTAATTCTTAAAGTAAATTTTTCTTTTTAATTTTTTAATCTAGAATATTCTACACTTAATTAATGAAACAAATACAACAAACAACTAATTAGTAAAACAAAACAAAATTCAATCTAAACAGGTGTTGTAAAATTACAAATGTCATTCAATGTTGTAGAAAAAATTCAGTTTTTGAATTATAACTGACGTCCCATAAATTCTATCAAATATGACGCTAAATGGTGGTGAGCAGTGCCGCCTGACATTTATTTCTCCATTTAACATTGCCCCACAGTCGCTGCACAGTTTGGATATGACATCCAGTTTCAAAGTATACAAAATTATAACTGTGGTTCACACTGAAATGTTCATACCCAGCATTTCTTAATTCTTCTTTCTTATAACCTTTCCTGTATAAGTGTAATGCTGCCATCTGTGATGTTTTTCTGAATGGCAGTCATCAACGTTATAGCTAAACAATTGGAAATGACGACCAGAAAACATTCTTTGCTTTCCAAGCATAGATATTCGATATGCATTATTCCAGAAGAACATGTCCAATGTTGTTTTTTCTTTTTTTTTTTTTATATAAAAGACTTTTGTCTGTTTGTGCGATTTTGTTGGCGTCACCTATTTTATTTCTTTTACAAGAGATCAGACTATTTGTTCATATCCCCCTCAAATAGTTACTCTAATCTACTGTCGTATTATGCCTGATTTTTAACTGAAGCTGGCAAAATTCAATCGATTTCAGTTCCTGATACTACAGATAGATAAAATGAACGCATTGAGGAAAGAAAAACACAAGCTTTCAGACCATGTTTTGGTTCTCAATCCTTTATTTTTACAGCAAGAAATTACATAACAGTGCCATAAAGGAGCTCTGTTTGAGTCAAAAGTTAACTCATCGGGGTATTTTGAGAACAACCATGTCGGTTTTTGTGAATTTAAACAAAGTCTGTTTTTACGAATTGTTGAAGTATGGCAAAAAAATGAACAGTGACGATATTTTAAACAAAAGCTAGAAATCTCAATCCACGTTATTTCATACTTTAATAAAAAGTACACAAAATAACAAGTGATGATATTTCAAATAAAAGCTAAAAATCTTGAGCCATGATATTTCAAACGAAAATTGGAAATCTCAAACCACAGTATTTCAAACGTTAAATTTTCAAGCCATGATATTTGGTGTGGTTGTTGGTGCATTTTTAACTGATACTGCTCTTAACAGAATTTTACCTCAAATTCAATATGTTGCATGGGCCAAGCATTTACAAATTTGATCTGTCTTTCATGCAAATTTTCAGCTCGGTGGGCTATAACACTACATGGCTCTAGAGTCAGTTGGGGGGCGGGCAGTTTTCAGATTTTATTTTACGTCCAAAGAAGCCTTTTTTTTTTTTTAACATTTTGTGCATTACCTTTATTTATTACATATCATGTCCTTCACACTTAAACCTAAAAATTCAATTCAACAGCATTATCACAAAATAATTTTTAAATAGCACATCTCTAGAATTTTTTGTAATGATGAATGATTTGTTCATCTTTAAAAATTTTGTAATGATGGCTTTGAGAAAGAATTCAAAGCATTGTTGCTTTAGCTATTTTGTGACAAAATAACCTATTCCTGCAGAAATTTCACATTTTCTTCTATCATAGGAAAATCCGACAAGCAAAAATTTTAAAATTGAGTTTAAGACAAAAAGCAATCATAATGTTGTGTTTTACGGGTTCGTGGATTTGAGAGTATCCGATGAAAACACGATGCAGAACAATAAAAAGCACAATTTATTTACAAGAATCACTATTTACAGCACAGTTCCAAAATTACTTTCAGAAGCATCGAAAATCTACAATAAATACGCTGAAACAATCAGCAACACAGCTTCAGGCTGTAACTGTAAAGGTAGCTTCACGGCAACACTAAACTTATAATAAACACCGTGGAACAATCACCAATACACTGTCAAGCTATATTGTAAAGGTAGCTTCACGGCAAAGCACTATCTCGATCGCTTTCCGTTCACAAAACTCTCGCGTAGCTTAGCACTCACAGTAAGCAGCTATTCTGACAATTCTCACAACTAATCACACTACTAATCACACTCTTAATCACACTACTCGCTCTCAGAAACGCAAGGGTTTATATAGCTTTTCATTAGGTTCCACAGGTTTCGAGAAATATCTCGACAGGAAATTATTCTAGAAGCTTCCCGATTGGACCATGGGATATCGCCAATTTGGTCGCCAAATGGGCGATAAAGTCGCCAATCTGGCAACCCTACCATACACTATTTTATGGCAACCCTAGTGCTATGCCGGAAAGCTTACATACAGGCGCAACCGCCGAATTTTTCGTAACACTGCCCCCTCCCAAGGACTGCACGTCCCGGGCAGTACAATCCCTGGCTGGGAGCCAAAAAGAAATAATCGAAAAAGCTACAAAACAAATAAATAAATTACAATAATAACAAAATTTGCAAATATTTACAGTATTTACAAATAACAAAAACATTTACACTAATTACAAAGATCTATGTACAAGCAACTATGCATAAATCATACAATTAAACATAAAAACATTACGAAATACGGGGTACCCATAACAAAAATAACTATCACTAATTACTATGGCCATAGTATGGAGCTAACCTATCATAATGTACAATCTTAGGTTTGGAATTGGGAGACTTACGGATCCGTATTACGACGTCATTCAGTCTGTTGAGGACTGTGTAGGGACCTTCCCAATGCGATTGCAGTTTGGGAGAAATGCCCTTACGACGGCTCGGATTCCACAGCCAAACCTTGTCGTTTTCCTGGAACTTATGTTCGGTCGCTCTTGCGTCGTACCTCTTCTTCATCCTGTCCGTCGAGATGTTAATTCGCTCTCGAGCAAACCTGTGCATCGTTTCCAACCGGGCTTGGAGATCTTGAATATACTCCTCAGGAGAGGACTGTAGATCCGGAGGACGCCCGAAAAGCAGGTCACTCCGAAGACGGAGATCACGACCGAAGAGCATTTGAGAAGGGGAATAGCCGGTACTCTCGTGGACGGCACTACGGTAAGCAAGCAGGAACAGGGGCAGCTTACGATCCCAGTCTTCTTGGTTCTTGGAAACCATAAGCGATAGGTGGTTCAAGATTGTGCGGTTAAATCTCTCCACCATGCCGTCAGACTGCGGATGTAACGGGGTGGTCTGTGTTTTCTTTATTTCCAATAAGTCGCACAGTCCTTTGAACACAGCCGAAGTGAAGTTTCTGCCTTGGTCGGTATGAATCTTGAGGAGAGTTCCAAATCTAGATACCCAGTTCTGCAACAGGACTTCAGCCGTAGTGACAGCCTCTTGGTCTGGAATTGGATATGCTTCAGGCCACTTCGTAAAATAATCCATGACAACTAGAATGTATCTGTTGCCATCTTTAGTCCATGGCAGAGGTCCCAGTAGATCATCGAGGGCAATTCGCTCGAAAGGCGCTCCAACGTTGTATCGCTGCAGTCTTCCGCGACAGCGTTCCTTCGGTCCTTTCTTGGCTGCGCAGGCATCGCAAGACCGGCACCATTTCTCAACGTCGTTTCTTGCGGAACTCCAAAAGAAGCGCTCTCGAACTTTGTTTAATGTCTTCATATAGCCGAAATGCCCTCCTGTTGGGCTGCTGTGTATTTCTTTCAGGACATCAGGTATTCGGTTTTGAGGAAGCAGCAGCTGCCATCTTTTATTAGTTCCATCGTCGCTTTCCCATAGTCGATATAAGACTCCATTTCGAAGGTGAAGTGAGTCCCAGAGAGCCCAGTACCTTTTAGTCATAGGACTGAAGATGGAAACGTCCTGCCACTTGGGTTTCGTAGCCGATGATTCCTTCAGCTCTATTATTGGCTTAATGTTGGGATCCGCCAACTGGTCTGCTCTAACTTTTTCATGACTCCACAGATCTGGCTCTGATGCTGTTGAAGATGTTACTTGTCGGATACTAGGATTCGCCAAACCATACTTAGCTTCTGCTCTTGAACAATACCCGCAATGCGCAGGACAAGGCTTCCTAGATAAAGCATCCGCATTTCCATGGGAGGAGCCTTTACGATGTTTTATTTCAAAGTCATATTCCTGGAGTCTTTGAATCCATCTGGCTATCTGTCCTTCAGGATTTTTGAAATTCAATAGCCAAGTTAGGGAAGCATGATCGGTGCGGAGCAAGAATTTTCTGCCATAGAGATAATGATGGAAATGCTCTATGGCTTTTACGATAGCGAGCAATTCTTTCCGAGTGACGCAATAATTCCTTTCCGGTTTTGACAAGCACTTACTCCAATAGGCTATCACTCGCTCTTCACCGTCAATCATCTGGGAAAGGACAGCTCCAACACTTTCGTTGCTTGCATCCGTATCAAGTATGAATTGTTTGTCGATCTGGGGATATGCGAGCACAGGCGTAGATGTTAATGCCGTCTTCAGCTCATTAAAAGATTTTTCGCATTCCTCAGTCCACACGAATTTCTGTTTATTTTCCGTTAATCTATGCAGAGGTCTTGGGATGTTGGAGAACCCCTTTACAAATCTTCTGTAATAAGTGCAGAGTCCCAGGAAGCTCCGAAGTTGATGACCATCCACAGGGCGTTCCCAGTCCCTGACTGCCAAAACTTTCTCTAGATCCGTACGGACACCTTTGGCGGAGATGATGTGACCCAGATAGGTGGCTTCGCTGCGGAACAGCTTGCATTTAGAAGGACTTAGTTTGAGGTTGGCATCTTTCAAATTTGGAACACCTTCCTGATGTTTTCTAGATGTTCCTCGAACGTACGGCCCACATGTCGTCAAGGTAAACCAGACAGGCCCCGAAGCACTGTTTCCATCAAGCGTTCAAATGTTGCAGGGGCGTTACAGAGTCCAAACGGCATAACTTTAAACTGCCACAGTCCTTGGCCAGTAGTGAACGCAGTTTTCTCTCTATCGTTCGGGTGAATTTCCACTTGCCAGTATCCGCTCTTAAGGTCCAGAGTGGAGAACCATTTGTGTCCTGGTAGCGTGTCTAGTGTGTCGTCAATCCTCGGAAGAGGGTAGCTGTCTTTCTTAGTGATATTATTTAGCTTCCGGTAGTCGACACAAAACCTTGTCGAGCCGTCTTTCTTTCGGACGAGAACTATAGGAGATGCCCATGGACTTGTGGATGGCTCGATGATGTCACTTTCTTGCATCTCCTTTAGAAGATTTCCAACCTCTTC
>KK114565.1:411831-451800 GCA_000611955.2 Stegodyphus mimosarum
CCTTTAAAAGCGTCGAAAATCTACAATAAATACGCTGAAACAATCAGCAACACAGCTTCAGGCTGTAACTGTAAAGGTAGCTTCACGGCAACACTAAACTTATAATAAACACCGTGGAACAATCACCAATACACTGTCAAGCTATACTGTAAAGGTAGCTTCACGGCAAAGCACTATCTCGATCGCTTTCCGTTCACAAAACTCTCGCGTAGCTTAGCACTCGCAGTAAGCAGCTATTCTGACAGTTCTCACAACTAATCACACTCTTAATCACACTACTCGCTCTCAGAAACGCAAGGGTTTATATAGCTTTTCATTAGGTTCCACAGGTTTCGAGAAATATCTCGACAGGAAATTATTCTAGAAGCTTCCCGATTGGACCATGGGATATCGCCAATTTGGTCGCCAAATGGACGATAAAGTCGCCAATCTGGCAACCCTACCATACACTATTTTATGGCAACCCTAGTGCTATGCCGGAAAGCTTACATACAGGCGCAACCGCCGAATTTTTCGCAACAATAATCAATATATATTATAAAAGTGTAGTATGCATGTGCCACTAAAACTCAGAAGCAAGTCCCAGTACAATCAAGGGAATTATATGGTGTGGTAGCCCTGTATGGCCAATCCATGAAGAAAGTTCCCGTGTTTACCTGAATGACGTGCTTTTGAAGATATAAGGGCTGGAAGTTTTACCCTCTAGAAATTTCTGAAACATTCGAGAATATTTGAGAGCATTCCATAACATTTGAGAACATCTCGGGACATTCTGGAATGTGAAGTATTTGAGAATAGTCTGGAACATTCAAGAATATCCCAGATCATTGTGGAATATTCCAGAGCAGTCTTGAATATTGTGGAATGTTCTGGAACATTGTGGACCATTCGAAGCCTGTTTTGTATGGGTGGGGCTACCCATTGGTAGGGATATTTAAAGCAAGATCCAATGTGGGTTCGAATGCATTTCATCATCGTTCTGGGGTTGACAAGCATCACTGTGTGATGCATGATTTTCCTGTCTGTAAGTATCTTTTGCTCGTTCTCCTCATGTCAGCTAAACGACCACCAGATAAGGTCATTACTTCATGGTACTCTCCTACTGAAGATAAGGAAATTGATAGTGAAACCGAATCAATTAATTCTACTGTATCTAATATCTCATACTCCAAACTTGATATTAACAATCTTGACCACTGCAAAATGATTAAGCAACTTCTTAAAGCAAGCAGCATATCCATTTGTAAATCCATAAAGATTAAAACTACCTCTGCATTTCATGAAGTTGTTAATAAGCACAAGAGTATTTTTTCATGTCTCACCGAGAAATTATCTAAAAATCAGGAATTAAAAGAAAATAAGGAAAACAATATGGATATTACCATAGATGAAGAAAATCCCCAAACTTCAAATAACAGTAAAAATAATAATGATGATGAATGGACTATCCCCACCAAAACTTGTAAACAGCCGAAAATCTCCATAACTAATGATAATATTACTTGTGAAAATAGATTTGAAAAGCTTTACCAGAAGAAGAAAATAACGTAAACAAAAATAAGATCCCTCCCATAGTCATTTCTGAAGAAAATGTTGATTGGATTATCCTAGACGAAACTTTAAATAAAATATGTAGAAACAAATTGGAAGCCAAAATGGTACAGAGCCATCCACCTATTTTTTCAAACCCTAGAAGATTATGAAACAACTATAGAACACTTAACTAAAAATAAGATTAGCTTCAAGTCCTGTCAGCTTGATAACAGAAAGAATGTCAAAATTATCATTAAGAAACTTCCCTCCTCTATTGCTGAAGGAGACGTTATCAGAAATCTCACAGATAGAAACTTCTGAAAATCAAACAGTTTACGAAGAAGACTGAAGACTCTCTTATTCGACTTCTCATTTACTTTGCAGAATTAGCACCTACTGAAAAAGGAAAATCCATCTTACAACTAAAGAAAATTTTTAATTTTAATGTTCTCATTGAACCTTAGACCAAGAAAACCAAACGTCGAACTCAATGCTATAAATGTCAGCATTTGGCACTCAGCATAAGTGTTTCAATCAGCAGCGATGTTGCAGATGTGGGCAAAATCATAGAAGCTCACTCTGTAATTTAAAGCCTGAAGAAAAACCAAAATGCATTTTCTGCAGCCAAGAACATGTCAGTTCATACTGAGGATACCCAGAATATAAGAAATGCTTTTCTAAACCTAAAAAAAGTGAAAAAAAAGTACAACCAAATAATTCAAAAGGAAACTTCCCTTTATTACCGAAATCAAATCTGACTGATACTACTACTCCCAAAACGAAAAGCAGCAGCTACAGCAAAGTACTCCAGAAAAAATCAGAAGTTAAAACTTAATTAAATTCTATCTTAGAAATTTTTAAAGATGAAACAATTATGAACTTTTTAGAAAAAATTATGCTTATCGTAACTCAACTTAAGAATGCCAAAAATGCCTCAGCTCATCATAAGTTTTCAAGCGATGCAGCTCCTTATTTCCTTCTTGGAAATAGAAGATTAGACCTTTTTCCTCCAACGAAGTCGTAGCCGAGCGGTGAAGCACAGGGTAGAACTCGTTACCTTTTCGGTAGCGGGTTTGATCCTTACCCATGAAGATTACACTTTTCAGAAGAAAGCTTATTTTTTCTCCCCATCTATGTGCACTGGTTTTTAGCCAGATTTATTTGCACTCGGGTGCACATTTTATTGCTCCATTTTTGGACTTTTATTTTTTCACTTTTCAAGATCTGAATAGGGATCAAAATAGATTGGTAAAGGCCTGCAAGGGTTGAACACCTCTTACAAAAGCGATGGTCTATGGGTTCGAATGTCAGTTTCTTATTGAAGTGCAGTGAGTGAATAAAAACAAACAGTGAAGTGTGAGTAATCAAAGTGATACAGGGTCTGAACATAAATCAAAAATAAAGTATGTAAAGTGTACTTTGTGTATTTTTTAATAAAAAGTTGATTTGATTTATATTTAATAGAATGCCCAAAAGTAAAAGAGGAGCAGATTTTCCCAGTTCTGACACAAAACGTTGAAAACAACAGGAACATCAAAAAACGAAACATTCGAAGAGCGTGAAGCATGTTTATATTCCCAATGAAGGAGAATGAGCACTGTGAGAAGAGAGAAACCAAAGAACAATGAAATGAATGAATCAAGAATTGCATCACAATCTTAAAGCCACCTATGAGAAACGCGGCCGAGGTTAAGTAAACAGTGCAACCAAACAAAAAAGCATTCCACTAGGACCTGACGAAAGTATATAACAAACACATGGTAATTGGAAAAGTGGGTAACATCTGCCAACGCGAAAAAATTCAGTAGAGGAATACTACAAATATGTTGTATGAATTGAAAAATTCGATTACCACTACTGGAAGAACCTCCGCAGGAATTTCTACATTATATTACCAGGGAAACTTCAGAGTAAAAACACTTTCTTCAAAATATAAAAGAGTGCAATGCCTGCTTTGTCATATCAACTCCCTGAGTGAAGCTGGGTACCTTAGCTACTATTTCTATAAAAGCCAAAGGAACTTGGAATAATAATAATAATAATAATAATAATAATAATAAAAAAATTTTTTTTTTGAAAATGTTGACACTGGAAACTGAATATTTATCATGCGCATGGTTGGTTGCGTGAGTAATTGTTATACATGTGGGTTATCAGAGTTTGATGTATTCTGAAGCTTTGGTAATTTCTGCTAAGGTGGTTGTGATAATCCATAAGTAACTTCAGTTTATAAATTATTATAAGTTAATTAAAATATGGTTAGTTATAATAGTTTCTAAAATACCTGTTAAAAATAAATTATGAAACAAAAAGAGAATAGTATTATTTAGTACAGTACAAAGTCCGAGATCGGGACTCGTTGGGACTTCGGCGATTCTGGATGTGGGATTTTTCAAAAAAATTAGATCATCAATTTAAATCTAATAAGATTGCATGCAGGAATTATAAAATTCAGTATGAACGCGTGATTTATTAAATAATGAGCATTTATCATCTAAAGGTTATCAAAATTTACAAAAAAAATCTTAACATTTATTTGTTTACGTTATTAAACATTTTTGATGCGAGTTGTTTTGTTTTTTGTGCTAATACTTTCTCTTTAATTATATAAACAGACATATTTCTTTTTCAGTTACAAAGTTCCATGGTTCAAGTCCTGTAATTGCTGTGCCGAGAATTCCGACTAACTCGTCAATCAAAATTGTTTCATTTTCAATAACCTCTCTGTCACTTTCTTCACTATTGGTAGTGGTATTTTCTGGATGCAGGAACCAAACTACAGATTTTGCCATCTGTTAATTGATTATTGGTGCATTGTCATTGCAATGAAAAAGCTCCGTTATATCATCTTCATTTATTACTGCTTCTTTACATTTCTTTACAAAATCCATTAATTGGAAAATTTCACCTTTGGTTTGCTGTATCAAAAAGCCTTCACATTTGCGGCTATCATCTTCATCATTCTCAACATGAAATATGGCAACTGGCCGTAAATTATGCCAACCATTTTTTGAAGTATCTGGAAGCACATCCTTTCACGATCTTGTGATGCTCCACACAATACATTTTATGGTTTTAAAAAATTCTTGAATAGTCTTGCTATTATTCAAGAAATTTAACATGGATTTTAAAAATGCTACTTTATATTTGCATTCCAGCGTTGCGCGCGATTCCGATATCCATAGGCTAATGGACTTACAATTTGGAGGAAAGAATAATACAGATACATTATCTTTCACAAGTGAAGAATAAAGCCGAACGGTTGTCTACAATCAGGATAATTTTTGCGTCATCAGGTAAACCAACCAATTCAAATGTTGCTGAGCCTCGGGTATAAAATGATTTCCAAACCAATTATTCATAAACATCAATTGTGCCATCTATGCTCTTTTTTTTTTTTTTTTACACTGTATATATATATATAACTGGAAAATTGTTAATCCTTTAAATGAACCATAATTCATGCAGCATTTGCACATGCTAAAATTGTTAGTCTCGCTTTGGAATCTTTGACACCAGTTCAAGCCTTTTCTGTAGAGGTTGCCAAGGTATTTAATGGTACATATTGCCAGAAAAGACCAGTTCCATCAGCATTGTAACTTTGTTCTGCATGTTCTTTGTTCCATAACATTGTAACTTTTTATGATGAGGCTATAGAGATAACTTTTTTAATGAGGGCAATGAATTCATCTGCAAATAGTTTAGCAGCTTCAGTGTCAGCTAAAGCTTTTTCACCTGAAATTTTTAACTGCCTTATACCATGGTGATTTTTACAACCTGACGAAAGTGTGCACTCAGTTTTTAAGTAAGAGTCTGCAAAAAATAATAAGCTGGATCAAATTAGAAGATTAAGGAACAAAGCAGTCTGCTATATTAACTGTTATTCCTTGAAATCAGTAAATTATATTTTTAGCCTAGCTTAATAGCGTCTGCTATACATTATTGGCTATGTATCATGAGATTGGCTTCGAAAGACAAGTTGATCCGCTCAATCGCACACTGAGACAATTAATCCTGATTTGTATTAGTTTAGTTAATTATTATACCTATGTCTATTTCTTTCATAAGGCTAATCTGAGTCTTAAATAAATAAACTCACACACATATTTAAGGCTTATCGAGTCTCTGCGGGTCCTAAATTCTGCTACAAAATGCCTCCGTAGGTTCTAAATTTTTGTTGTCCCTAAACTTTGGATCCCAGTATTTTCCCTAAATTATAAAAATGTTTTCATCCCTTAATTTTGTCGCTCGGTACTTCTCTAAATTCCCAAAATTTTGGCTTTCCTAAATTCTGCCACCCAATGTGGAGATACGACCTCTAGTGCCAGTTCTGGGTTTATGTGAATAACAAATCAGATATTCGTAATTCAAATAGCACCAAATGTAATCTTTTGGCCTATGAATTTCATTAACAAAATCTAATTTTAGAATATGAAAACAAATTTTTGTTAAATTTTTCCTCGTCAACATTTCTTAACGCATTTAACTTAATCTGCAATCATCACCAATCGTAATGTCAGCATAAAACGTTGCCATACTCTTTGCTATTCATTTACTAATATTACAAAGAAAGTGTTTAGGCATCGCCGCATGAGTCATTACTCAAGTTGTTGTGTGTTGATAAACATGCGGTGATGAAAGCGAAATATAATAAATAATGTTTCGCCAGGTTGACATCAGGGATATAAAATACTAATAGGTGTAAAATCAATGATGTTCCTATTTAAAATGTTTCAGTTTGAGATTTATGCCAATCAGATACACTGCTTAGGAACCAAATTATTGATCTCTTAAATTTATGCTTAAAATTGTTTCTTCAATAACAATACTTTATTTACTGCTTAATTGAGATTAAGATTCAGGACTCTTCACATGTTTTATTTTGGGAGGAAAAAAATCAAATGCACATATGTAATGCTTACAACAACAACAAAAAAACGGTGGTGGTGGCTTTGGAGGTTCAGATTTTAGATCATTTCAGATATTGGACGTCCGGATCTCGGACTTTGTACTGTATATGCTTTTTGCTGCTTCCTGAATACCTACACTGCTGGCCACCCAAATTGCAACACCAAGAAAGACAAGAGATATCACAATAAAATTTATTTAGTAGACTAGTGGGCAAGTCCACTTGTTTGCCGGGATTCGAAAGTTGGACAGAACTACCAGTGTTCAGCGATACTATGTACACTTTCCCCACTCGAAAAATCTCAAGAGCACACCAGCTGAGTGAGTTGCGCCTGCTTTATTCACGTATGGCTCCATACACGTTACACGTGCGGAAAATCGCAAAAACACCCATGCGCTCGCCGGGATTCGAAAGTTGGGCCTAACTACCAGTGTTCAGCGATTTTCTAGCTGGCAAGGACGCCAGCTGAGTGGGCTACGCCTGCTTTATTCATGTACGCATCCACATTCTGGCATGCATCCAGATTCATGTATGTATCCACAAGATACTGCATACACATTCCCCATGCAGCGGGTTGCGCCCGCTTTATTCACGTATGCATCCACAAGATACTGCATACACATTACACATGCAGAAAGTCACGAAAACAGCCATGCGTTGGCCAGGATTCGAAAGCTGGACTGAACTACCAGTGTTAAGTGTACACTGGTAGTTACATGTTACCTTAGTAGGTAACATGTTGACCAAGAATCAAATGATTAAATTTATAGACTTCTGTGAAGTGTGGTCCCTTCCAGAATCAGTAGCCAGAGTAGCCACCATTGTTGGAGATCACCGCTAACACACGCCTTGGAATTGATTCAAAGAGACTGGATATATTCTTGGGGTACAGCAGACCAATCAGCTTTCACACGTTGCCAAAGTTGATCTGGTGTGGCAACTTGGGATGTAATCTGGGTTAATCGTTCAGCAACCATGAACCACATGTTATCTATCGGGGAAAGATCCGGAGAGCGAGCCAGCCAGGGAAGCAATTCAATCTGGCGATTGATGGAGAACCCTTGGACAATGCGTGCCACATGTGGTCGCGCATTATCCTGTTGAAATATGGCTGTGGGCAAGCTCTGAAAGTAAGGAAGGACAACTGGCTCCAACACCTCGGAGATGTAGCACTGGCTGTTTAAAGTACCAGCAGTGCATACTAGACGGAGTGCGAGAGTGATATCCAATACCGCCCCATACCATAATACCCGGTGCAAGACCAGTGTGGCAGTGCATAGCGCAGCTGTTCAGCATCCTCTCTCCACGGTGTCTCCAGACTCGAATCCAACCATCGTCGTGTTGCAGATAGAAGCGTGACTCGTCAGTAAAGACAATATTCTGCTGTCCACATCTTTCTTTCATCGCAACATTGGCGGCGGAGATGTCTGTGGTTCTGCATCAAGAGTAGAGGAAGCAATGCTTGTCTTGCAGACAGACCACTCTGCTGTAAACGGCGTTGATTGGTACACGCAGACACCAAATGATGCGTTACAGACTGAATGTGCTATGCTATGGTTCATGATGTGACTGAGTAATCTGTCACTGCCATGCGCACAATGTTCCTGTCATCACGTGAAGTGGTGCACTAAGGTGGATGCGATCGAACACGTCGGTCCTTCGTACCCTCCTGCATCCACCGGTCACATATCTGCATTACAGTTGTTTGGTTTCGTTCAACACGACTACTGATTTCCCTGGAAGATTATCCACATTCTCGGTAGACCACTATTCTGTCGAACTCGGATACTTGATCAAATGATGATCGCTGTTTATTACGAGGCACAATTGATCGTGTTTTTGAAAAAACCACAAGAAAAACATAATTGCTGAACCTGAAATCGTCGAAAACTCCAAGCCTTAAATAGTGCTTTGAAGTGGCGCCACAGGCACGCGTGATGTACGTCTGCGCTGAAATTCTAATCATTTGCATATCTCACCTCCGCTAATGCATGTTGTAAATTTTATGTTATTTGCATGCTTCCTTCAGGGAGTTGCATTTACAGTGGCCAGCAGTGTAATTGCCAGATGATTAAGCTGAAGTAACAAAAATGTAAATGCACAAAAACTTAGATTAATCTGTATGGGTGTAATTGATTTTTTATTAATGTTTTATTTTAGATAACTTTTTTATGTGGAACTGCTCTGAATGAAGCTATTAATTGGATACTGAAGCATCTAATTAAAGAATTACGTCCTTGTCGTGGTAAGTTTATGTTACTATCAACTTTTTCTATATATTGAAAATTTAAATTTATGTAATTAAAATGATATTATTACAGATTATATCTAATAATGAAACATAGATTTTGAATGAAACATTTTCTGATGATTTTATTATTGTTAGCAATTATAGTACTTTGGAAAATGTAATATTTTATTCTTTGGATGTAAGAAAATAGTTTTTGAACATTATCATATGTAATTATCGGTTTAAGAAATAAATTTGTTTTAGGTCGAGAAATATTGTATTCTGAATATGGTATGCCATCGAATCATGCACAGTTTATGTGGTTTTTTGCTACTTACATGGCATTTTTTTTATTAATAAGGTAAGTTTGATGTTTAATTTTTTTTAGGAAAAATATTGCAAAATTTAAGGTCTATTCTGTAAATATTTATCAGCAATTCTTAAATAATTTTTAACATGATAAATGTTTAGTAAGTTTTAACTTCTTTTCTTGCTACCTAATCTGACTACTACCAGAATGTAAAGTAAATGTAAGATTTATCGTAGTTCTTTAATATTATTTTTCCTTTAATCAGTGTTTCTATTTTTTTTAGATTGCATCATGGTAATAGTACATACCCTCTAGAAAATGCATGGAAATACATTGTAACTGTATTTATTATTTGTGTTGCTGCTATTGTTTCATATAGTAGGTAAGAGATTTAAATTTATTTTATGTATCTTATAAATAACATTATGTTGATAATATTTTCTTTACCATTAACATTATATAAAGTGAAGATTCATGTCTAATTCTTTGTCTTATTTTTAATTCTCCTCTTGTCTAATTTTTTTTTAATTGTGAAAGATTAACAATTTCACAATAGTTATAGTATATTTTTTTTTATTATTCATATCCTCGTGAAAAAGCAACAACTCGTTGGCAAAAAATATATAACTGTCTTTATCTCTTAGGTACTCTTTTGTTCATAAATAATAAACAAAAGCTTTTTTTTAATAAATTTTATTAGAAAATAAACAAAAATTTCTATTGCTAGTATTTATATTTCAGCCATATATTCCTCTACCCAGTGATAAATACTGTAGAAAGAAATAATCATATCTTAGTCACTGTTATGTGTGTACTCGAAAAGCCAGTAGTTGTACTGAATTTACCAGGCTAATATGTGAATATTAATCAATAAAAATTAAATAGGCAACAAACATCTATAATAAAATACTTAACTTTTTAGAGAAATTCACCTGGGGTGTTGCATAAATACATTTTGGCAAGAGTGCATTGCCTCATGAATAAAGGGATGTGGATAATCATAAACTACTAAAATAATAGACAAATAAAAGTATATATTTGCAATATATATTTTTACATGTATATTGAGAATACCTTGAGAAAATTTTCAAGTTGAATGAATTTTAACATACTTCCCTATTTGAAGTATCATTATATAATGCCATATTTATTGTCACTGTTTACAGAAGTACTTTAATTTTTATAAATTTAACTCTGTATAAATTTTTTTTTCTTTCTTGCTTTTTTTTTTTTTTTTTTTTTTTTTTTTTTTTTTTTTTATTTTTTTTTTTTTTTTTTTTTTTTTTTTGCACTGTATATCACTAGTAGCTTCCAAAGTCCTTGTACAGTTTTTGGTTTGTCAGTATATAATTAAAAAATCTAATTTTGAAATCTATGTTTTCTGCAGGTATGAAAACATTATATAATAGCTTACTGTTATTCAGGATTGTAGGCATATTACCATGTTGCATGTCATGGCAAGCAAAGTTCTTGATGTTTACCTTCTTTAGTTTAGTTCATCAAGTAAGATTACATACCTGTTTATATAAAAATTCATCATATCAGGATTTTGTCAAAATGTATTTACTAAGCTAACTTAAATTTTGTGCATTATCCTAATGGCATCACTAGTGTGCAGAGAATTTGGGAAAAAATTGTCATTAATCATAATATTCACATATGAAATATTTGACTGGCAAGATATTTTTTATGTATTAGTTTTTTTTTCTATGTATAATTCTAAACTGATTTCAGATAGTTAAATTTGAATGAACTTAAATCAGTATTTTTAAAAATTTTATTTTCTATGAAATCTTTCTACTTAATTGATTTTAAATTAGCTGTTAGTGTTTTCGCACAGCACGTATTTTTTACCATATATATATTTATTTATATTTTATTTTTAGAATTTACCTCCAATACCATACATGGACCCAAGTGTTATGTGGTGCCTGCTTGGGTATATTCTTAGCATGTATATGGTTTGCCATCACACAATTCACTCTAACACCTTTGTTTCCCATTATTGCAGCATGGTAATTTTTTTTAAATGATTCCGTGTTTGTGTATACCTGTATAGATCTATTTTTTGTATTTTAATTTTATGGATATATTATTTGGCATCCAAATTTTAATTTCTTTATAATTTGCATATAAGTTAATACTAGAAATTTTGTAGAAGTCAAAAGAAATTTTATTTTTTTATTCTATTCTCTAAATTTTTTATGTAAAGTTATTGAATATTATCATACCCCATTGTGCGTATTCTAATGTGAATGAAGTAATTAAAAAATATTTTTGTATTGTTAACAATGACTGTTGAGTATTTAGACAACTAGCAAATGAACATTTTAGTGTTTTCTGATATGTTTATTAAAGTTTTTTGTAGAAATTTTTTACCTTATGAAATGTGTGCTAAAAGGATTCAGAGTTGCAGCCAAAATAAATAAGTAAATACCAATTCATATTAGAAAGAAAAGCTGAAAGGATTCGGAATTTAATGTCGCACCAGAGGGTTTGTTAAGTTTTTCTTTTCACGGGCTCACTCCTGCTAATATAATTTTTTGGCCGTTTTAATTTTATTACTAAGCATTGCTCTCTTCGCAATTATGCTACATAAAATTCAAGAGCAAAATCACAGAATATTTAAAAACAGTATATCTTTAGAATTACCAATAGAGTATTGGTTGTTGTACATTTTTTTATATTCATTATTGCTTTAAAAAAAGTTATCATAAAAAAAGTATATAGTGATTTTAATGAGTCCAGCTAGTATCATTTCATAAAAATATTGAATATTTCTAATTGGGCATCTCATAATTTAAATACATTTTTATTTAAATTCAGTTAAAAAACAGAAAAAGTATTCTTAAGAACTGCATTTATTGCATTTCAATTACGTGGTGTGCTGCTTAGTAATAGAAATAATAAATTTAGAAAGTAAATATCTTATGCTTCATGGAATGGCAACATGCTAGTACATGGATAAGTATTCTATTTGAGGTTGTTTCAACACATTGCATTCAAATAGCCAGATTTGCAGATTAAAACTGAAAGATAAAATTGCCAAATGGAAACAATCTGTCACATTGGAGATAAAAATTTTTTATTTTGAACAGTGTTGCCAGTTGCTTTCCAGTCGCATGTTTGGGTGGAAATATAATTACGTCGACTTTGGCAATAAATATAGACTTTTTGCTCAAGTTAAAAATAAAGTAGAATTAGAGGAATGTCTCATTCATTCAGGAATATTAATATGTGTTGACATAATTTCTTAGAACATTTTGTTAATGATTATTCTTATAACCTTTTGAAACAGTTGATCACCTGATTTAGAAGTAAAGTAAAAATCTTTTCTCTCTTTCCGGCATGTTTATGCCTTTATTCAATGAAACAAAAAAATTTCTTTCTTCAACTATTTTTTAATGTTTTTTCTATTTTTTTAATACTTCATTTTTAATAAGCTCAGTTAGGAGCTGATTTATTGACATAGGTTTCCAGTCTTTATGTTAAATTTCCCACTTATCACAATGAATGGTTTTTATTGAAAGCATTCACAACTCCCATTATATTTTGCTAATTACAATAGTGTATACTGCTTTCTAAAGATTTAATTTTTAAGTGACAATCATCAGTTAATAAATTTTGTATTTTATGATAATTCAATTTCAAATCTGAATTTCTGGAAACTATTTTGTATCAACTTTCTTTAAATTAAACATTAATCAAATGGGGATATAAAGATACATATTTAAGCACTTGAAATTTGATTTAAAAATGCACATCTCTTGAATTACATGCAATTACACTGCTGATTACACTTTTAAATTTGTATTCTTTCAGCATTATCTAGAAAAATGGGGAAGTAGTAACTTTCATGCTGCTTAAAACTGTATTCATATAAATCTTCCTGTTTTAGATGATTCAAATTTTCATCTCCTCATTTTCCCCCTATGATTTTAATTTTTATATTATTTTACTTTACCTTTCTTCTTGATAAAACTGTTTGTCGTGATCTTCAGTGACAAGATGCATTTCGCGCTGGATATCGGTGCTTATGCGTGTGCATCCATAATATGGCTACTTAGAATATAGAATCTTTGTTTTGCTATACCACATATCTTTTGCATCTGAAATAAAAATGGGGAATCATGTCTTACTATAGGCAAGGTATCATTGCTTGATGTTGTCATTACCCTCACAACAGCAGTTTGAAGCCAGTTTTATTATGATTTTTATCATAGCATATTCAGTCATTTTCCAAGGCAGAGCCTAGACGCACAAGGCAAGGGTTTCCAGACCTGCTTTTATAATGTTGATCTCTCTAGTAGTAGCCTGATACACCTTTTTTTTTTTTTTTTTTTTTTTGATCTAGTATGTTTGGTGGCTTAAGCGACACAACCTCCTGGACAAGATCATATCCTTTGTGGAACAAGCTGATGTCAACAATAACAATTTGTATGGCTAACAGCATTAAGATGGAAACTGAAAAATGATAAGCAATTATTCTATGTGAGAAGGTCATGGGATGTAAGCATACAGTAATCTTGTTTGAAACATGCGATGGTGACTATCAGGCGCACTACTGTATTGGAAGCTGTAATGATGTGGCAAGTGACATTAGGAGAATGGAGCACTGCTGAAGGTCTGTCAGGAAGCATAATAGTTGGCTGAAAGAGAACAGAGCAGCAATTTGACTTACAATTGGATATGCCTACATCCATCCTAGATTGGCAATTAACTGGCTAGTCAATTGCAGAATTTCTCATATGTTATTTATAAAAATAGTTACCTAAAAACTGTTGTATCTTAAGTTGTATAATCCGTTGCATCTGAGCCAAAGATTTTACATAAATATAACTTACAATTTCCACCTTTATAGTATGTGTTGCTGAATTCATATATATGCAGTAAACTGCATTTGTCATAGATGCAGTTTTACATTGGGTTTCGATGTTATTTTGTCTGTCAAAGTTTTGAAAAGGTAATTTGAAGTAAAATGTATCTTGAAATTGTGTTTCATTCTAGAACTTATTTCTTGCACATAATGTGTGACGCACAGAGTAAAATATATATCTTAAAATGGTTCTCATATATACAGAGATCACAACACTGTTATTAAATTGTGCATCCTTCTCTTGATCATAAAACTGCTATAAACATGTGCATGAATTATGTAAATAAATCTGATATCAGTTGAATTCATGAATTGCTATTTTTCAGTTAGTTGATAGCATATGAGGAACATGAAGGAAAAATGAGATTTATCACATTGAATGTCATCATATATTTAAAAAAAGTTTTTGGGGGTCTGCTGTTTTTTTTTTTTTTTTATTAACATATCAGAAATGTTTCCTTAATGTCATGAAAAATATCTGTAAAACATAGCATTATATGTTTTTTAGACCATAATTAGTTTGTACTTATACAAATATATTTTGTCCAACAAGTTTAATGTATCAGGCGCATCAGATCTAAAACCATTACTTAATTCAATTATTCGTAGAATTTGTTTGTTTTAGAATACATACGCCAAATCTGAATGCATGTCACAGTATCCAAACTAATAGGAGTAGCCTGTTAGGCTAGTATATTTTGTGTGTATTTGGAAACAAATTGCACGTAATGTGTTAAATAAATTTAAGCTAATACAGTGAAGAATGATAATTTAATTCAGAAAGCTTTTTTTTTTTTTTTTTTTTTTTTTTTTTCCCCATCCACCAATGGGAATAATAATGGGGGCTTATGCTACACTTACAAGTTATATCACATTACATCATACTTCTCAACATTGAAGTGTGAAAAACCATGAGTATCTGAGGAGTTTTTTTATTGAGCAATGGCACAATTAAAAAAAAAAAGACTTTAATTAAACATTCTAAATTTTGTTTTGCTAATATCATTTTGCATTTTTTTTTTTTTTATTTTTTTTACGCATTTATACTTAGAAAATCCTGAGTAAGGAAAGAAAGCTTTAATTTAAAAGTACTTCTAAACAGCAGAAACATATAATTCTTAATTAACTACTCAGTGTTTCCCCTAAGACAGACTTGTCAATTTGAAAAGTGTCATTTCATATATATACATATTTTAGATGATTATTTGAGTATTTAAGATGATCGTTGGTCTTTTGAGATTATTTAAATTATTAAAATCTTTCAAAGCTGCTGATGACACTTTCCAAATCTGTCTCCGGGGAAACGGTGAAGTGGTTAATGTATCATATTATTGTGTGGATAAATTTAGTTATGCAGCCCTATATTGATATAAAGCAATTAAAGTGTAAATAATTAACTGATTAAATATTGGCTGAGTCTTTATATACAAAGTTCTACAGTGGTCTACAGTAGGTTAACCCAATTCAAATCAAATAAAACTTAATGTATTAAAATTCGTTAGAAGTGGGAGATTTGCACAATTTAAGTTTCATTAATTTCTGAGAAGCACTTTTTTAGTACAGGCTAAAGAGTTAAAAAGCAGGATGTAGTGATAACTGGGATTTGAGATAAAAACTGATAATCTCCTGTTAAAACCAGATGGTAATGATCTGCTGGAAGATGTGATGAAAAACTAAGAGTCTTCTAATAAAACAGGAAGGTGGTGATATACTGAGAGGTGTGATGAAAAACTGGGAGTCTCTTAATAAAAGTGGAAGATAGAAATATGCTGGGATATGTGATGAAAAACTAGGAGTCTTAGTAAAACCATGAAATGATCTACTAGGAGATGTGATGAAAAACCGGGAGTCTCCTGGTGAAACCGGTAGTTAACAGCTATGCATTACTTGCTGAGGAAGTTCAAAGTACATAAAAAGTTATGCTGATGTTTCTGAAGTAAGTCATCGCTGTCAAGGGTATGTCGATTATGCCTTGTTCTTTTCATATATCAACAGGAGCATGAAAAAAAGATGATATATATAATGAGCAATGTTTCATTGTCAATTTGATACAACCAATATTACTTCCAACACTTCATAGCCTGTGATGGTGTTTGTATTTGCTTATTCTTACCTTCTCTTTATTACTTATTTAGTTTTTTTTTTTTTTTTTTTTTTTTTTGTGGTTGATTTGCTGTCTCTAACAGCAAGTATTTTGTATTCCATACTTTTCTAGCGATTTGAGAATATTGATGGAATATTTAATCTTTAAAACTGTATTAAATAGAGATACACCATCTGTAAAATTTTAAATGATTTTAGAAATTTAGAATAATCTATATTTATGAATAGCAGTTAAAAAATCTGAAACAATTTTTAATGAAATATTAAGATTCGACTGCAGTGGTGTTATATTGGCTAGTAAAGATACATTCTGTATTATACTTTAGGCCCATTAGTGAGTTCCTGATGTTACGAGACACAACACTCATTCCAAATGTTATGTGGTTTGAATATACGTCCCATCGAACTGAATCCAGGTAAGCATGTTTTTAAATTTAAATTTCTGTATTTTTTATATTAATAAATGTTCATTTAACTCCACTGTTAAATGAACTTGGAATATATATTAACTGTTAATTACATGCTTATGTTAAAATGAATTAATTATTTAATATATTTAAATACAGAGCCATGTGTTAAATCTTCTTGTATATTTGTAATCAAGACTTTTTGCATATTTTTATTTGAAAATGCAAAAAACAGGAAACAACAGAGGAGGTCTATAGGAAAATATGGCTATAACAGAGCTAATTATTAAATTTTTTACCATGATTTGAGAAACAAGCTCGTGTGATGTGATAAACAAGTGGAAAGAAACTATTAATATTTTACTTATCAATCAAAAACTGTAGTTTGTTTTATCATAGTTTGTGATTTAAATTGTGAAACTGATTATTTAGTTAAATATACATGACTTATTAATGTTTAAGGAATATGCTCAAAACTTTTTAAAATCTTGTATAAATAACCACTGAGCCATTCACAGCTGAAAGAATTGGAAAAGAATGCTGAATACAAATTAAGATGCTTGAATTTACATAACTAGGCATGTAAAGAAAATAAATGTATATTTTACTACATAAGCTTTATTAGATATTTAAATTTATGATATTAAAAAAAAACACTATTATTGTTAAAAAACTGTACAGTGTAAAACTTCACCTTTTTATACTGTAGATGATAAAGCTGACAAATGCAAGATGAAACGTTCTTTTGATGCATAGTGCTTATTATCATATACTGGAAAGAAAATAAATCATTCTACCTTGTTCAGAAGTGTGATAGCTTACAGATAATTTCTTAATATCCACTTATATCTAACATTAAAACATCTTCAATAAAACTTGCACATATTTCACTTTAGGTGATTTAATTGACAAGTATTTTAAATTCCAGAGGATTTAATTTTTAAAGGAAATAAAAATGTTCTTTGATTTTAATAATGCTATCTCTTTTAGCTATTTTAATAAAATGCATGAATTAGAAATCTTTATATAATTTCAAAACTGTATCACGTAATTGAAACCTAATTACAAAATTTAAGTCTGTCATTCGATTATTAAAATCTGGTACAAACACTTTTGATTTTGATACGGCATAATTTTTCATGCCCTAAAATTTAATATATCCTTTACATATTTGATATATGAAAGGGATGAGTTGCATATTTTGGTAGCTGAGATATTAACACATTATGGCAGAGTGGCACTAAATAATGTAAGTTATCTGAATTTTCATTAGCTGCATTGCAGTAAATAAGCGCCTCTTATATGGCCAAATCAACTTTATTCATGATTATGTTAGTTATATAAAATGCAGCTGATTTATCATTGTTTTGAGAATTGTAGTGAAGAATAGTAATTTGTTTAAAAATTAACCTGTACTTCTTTATATATATTTTATTAGGAAAAAAGGTGATTTATAACTAATATTTTAAAATTTTTTTCTCCCCCTAGAACAAGACAGCGAAAGCTTGTGTCCATGAAATCTCAATAACCATGTTTAGCTCAAATGTGTATTCTGTAATTTTTTTAATGTTTGAAATATCACTCAATTTTTTTTAATTATTATAAATCTTGGACCATTATTTTTCACTTTAATATGCTGCTTTAGGTTTCAGTTTCTTATTTAATTTTATCTGTGATTCTTGGTTGTGTATCTGGTCATGTTTAATACCTGAGGTTTTTAGAGGCCTGTCGCTCATTGTTAACTGTATATTGTTGATACAATTTAATAAACTCATTGCATTTATATTTATAACATTACATTTTATAAAATGGGAGCAATAAATGCTTAAACTGCATATATTTGAGCCTACAATTTAAGTGTTGTCACTCATGTCAAATTTGAACAACTTGTTTTCTATGCACAAGAGTACACATATTTTTAAATATGCTATCTATGTCTTCCCCCCAGTTTGCTTCATACAGCATCAATCTTCAAAATATGTATTAATTATTATAAAACGTTAATATGGTGTCTTAAGAGTTAATTGTTCATTACTGAGATGAAGAGATTGTATTTTTCTTTCAGTGTGCCTGAAACATTAGCTGAATTTGTAAAGAGATGTCCTATAGATTGATTAGTTAACAAATTGCTATTAACTGTATTTTCAAATAAATTCGTTTTTTATTGGAATTAGTTTGTTTTCTAAGCAAAAAATAAAGATACATATGCAATTGGAAACTCAAACGTACTTCCAGACATTTAGAATTCATGGCTTAATACTGAAAATATGCAATGCATTGCATCTAGTTTTTAATTAAGCTTTATGCAACTGCATACTTGAGTTTTTTCTTTAGTATTTCTAAGCTTTTCTTTCCTATTCATCATACTGCTACTGTAAAATACAGTATATCAATGCCACCAATGAGGAGATCCAGGGGAATGTTACTAGTACAGTAAAGGGACATAGAGAAGTAAATGGGGCTACAAGAATATTTTTGTAAAATTTAGTTACCTAAATATTTTTTAAACATATATATTTACAGATTCACTCAACTATACAAATATTGCAGTCATGCATCTCCAACAAAAGTCATACTAAGTTATATCAATCAACTATTCATACATGTTGATACAAGTTGTATATTATGTCAACTTTTTATTCCTAGGAAAGGCCAGTTTCAAATTATCAAGCTATAATTCTAAAAATATCTCAAACATATACACAAGAATCACTGATATCTAATACATGCACAAGTGTGCTCTTTCAGTATATGTCGGTTGTGCATGCTTTGTTAGTTTCATTACTATAAACATTTTGAGAAGTATTTAAAGATTAATAATCTATTTGTGTACTGAATGATGAACTAAAATTCTGATTTGATGTAGTTAGTACAATAACATCAAGTTTAATGCATATTCAAATCGGTGACCATAGATCACATTTATGACCTCCCAGTATATCGTAAATGTAAGAGGGTACTGAATAACATCAGAAAGGGAGTGATGATACCAAAAGGTTGGAAAGTATACTGCAGAGAAATGATTCGAAAATTAGTGTAGTATCTGGCGACTATTTGGCGATCAACAATGTGCACCTGGCATGTTTAGCCTTTTCTCCCAGAAGGGTTGCTGTTTTTAGGAGAGTTGAACATTAGCCGCAAAAGAGCAAGATGCTCGATTTTGCTATGCTGTAGGAGCAATGTACTGCTTTGAGATAAATATTTTACTTTGAATGTTATCTTAATAAATGTTTAATTTTTTCTTGTTTAATGGTGCCTTATTGAACCAAGAAGCCTGCTTTCTTACAAGAACCAGAGCTTAGAGCGTTGGAAAAATGGAAGTGGTGTAATGTTAAGCCTAACATATGAAAGAAGTTCACATTTCCAAATGGGAGAAAAGCATGAGAATTATTTAACCGTAAGTTTGAAAAGTTTGGTTTTAAAGAAAAAGAAGAGAAAATGTTCAAAAATGTAAAGAAAGAAGATTTAGTAACTCTTTTATTGGAAATCGGTGAAGAAGCATCCACAGATTTGAAGCCAGTAGAATTGAAACACAAACTCCAGAATAGCTGAGAATACATCAAAGATGCTGATTTCGTGAAAGAAATTCTGATTACTACAGTGGAAAACAGAAAAAGAAAGGAAGAAATGGAAAATGAGAATAGAACAAATCAAAAGAATACAAATGGAAGAAGAGAGATTGGGAACGTGAAATAGAATTAGCGGAGATTTGAGCAAATGAAAATGAAGGAAGTAAAAGTCCGGCGCCTTCAATCCAAAACACAAGATGAGAAACTGAAATTTCCCTCAACAAGCTGGTCAAAAGAGTAGGAACACTGACTATACCAATACCAAAGAGAACAGAAGCATGGAATATATTTTTCGATTCTATCGAGAGAGTATTAAGCACAAGAAAGTTCCAGAATGCAAATCGGAAATATTATTGAAATTAATTGGGGAAAAAGCTTCAAATGTTCTCGTTTATATAAATGATGAAGATCTGAAAAATTACGAAAAAGTGAAAACTCTTATTCTGAAAGAATATCACCCTACTCCTGAAGCCTGTTTAGAAAATTTTAGAACTAAATGTTATTCCGGCAAAATGTATATCCAGTTTGCTTCACAACTAACAGCTACATGGGACTATTTCTGCAAATCAAGAGAAGTAAAAGATTTCGAAACACTCAAGGAGTTATGTGATATCTATTTCACAGCGAAAGGAAAATCGTTCGACTAAGTCCGAAATGAAATAAAACGATCGCCGAAATTCCTGGATACAGCATATACACAAGATAAATATATTCCTCCACATATGAGAAGAGAATACTCAAAACAAGAAGGATATTCTGCAAGAAGAAAAGAATGTTACATTTGTGGAAGCTACCAACATGTTACAAGAGATTGCCAAGACAAAAGAAAAAGAATGATCCCAAAACTCCAAAAAATTCAAAAGAAGAAGCCATCGTAGCAAAAGTAGACTCATCCCATCTACGATCCGAATTCGAAAAACATATCGTGCAACCATTGCAAAAAGTAGATATTTTGATTAACTCTGAGAAGATCAAAACTATCGTGGACTCTGGAATGCAGATAACGATCATACATTCCAGATTTAGAAGAAGAGAAGCAAGTAAAATCTTGCTAACCCCTGCTTTCAGACAACCGATTGAAGCAAGGGTTTGCCGTATACCTATTTATTATAAGAATCATGGAAGTGAGTTACTTAATTCTATGGATACATTAGTTGCAGTGACTGATAAGCCAAATGTGCGTCATTTAATAACTCCAGAAATACACGAACTGTTGCTTAATCCTGATGGAGAAGAATCAAACATACAAAGAAATAATTCCGAATAGAGAAGAATCAAACATACAAATAATAATAATAATACAAAGAAAACTTCGAAGTTTATTCGCCGAAGCACGGAACATAGTATGCCCGCTAGCCAGCGCTTTTGGAGGAGAAAACTGAAGAGCAGGTGGAGAAGGGAAGCGCTTATATAAACACGAGACCTTTTGTCTGTTGAAAACCTGCGCAGAAAGCAATCAACCTGTCCTTCGCTGAGAGAAGCATGGAAGTTAGTTGTAGAAAAAAAAAAGGTATTATTTATTTATTGATCATCTTTAACATCACCAAGAAAAGATAGTAGGACAGACTGTTTTTCAGTTAGTGCTTCCTCTTAGTAGAAGCACACCAATGTTGGTTAGCATAATATGGTAATAGTTCCATTTTCGGTACTATGAACCATGTTGGAAGCACATAGTTCCATGGTGCTATGAACACCGAAAATGAATTAGCACGTAGTTCCATTTTCGGTGCACATCTTGGAATAAGGAAAACAAAGGAGAGAATCCGATATTAATTTTTTTTGGCCTGGATTAGAGCAAGATGTTGAAACCTTTTGTAAAACATGCAAAAATTGTCAGTTGAAGAGTCCAGAAAAGCGATCGGGTAAGATTCCCATCACATCTGTCAAAAGACCAGAATTACCTTTTGAAGTAGTGAACATTGACTTTATTGGACCTAATGAGCCTCGTTCTGCTAGAAAATATAAATATGTGTTATGCTTGGTAGATCAACATTCCTGATGGCTAGAAACAATTCCACCAAGAAGCTTGACAGCAAAAGCCACTTACAACACACTTTTGCAGATTTTTATGAAAACAGGAATCCCTAATACAATAGCTAGTGAAACGGAAGTAACTTTGTTTCAAAATTAACTAAAGAATTCCAGAAAAGACTTGCTATTCTCTACACCTGCTTACAGTTCTTCAAATGGGTTGGTACAAAGATGGAACAAGTCCCTCAAACGAATGTTACATCATGTCATCTCGACTGATCCTTCAAATTGGGCTAAGCACATTCCATACTTGCTCTTTGCTTACCGGGAAGTACTGAACTTCTCCACTGAAGTCTCACCATTTCAGCTGATGTATGGAAGACAACCAAGAGATTCTTTAGCAGTATTGAAGACGATTTGCGATGTCAACAGAACTGATCACCCCAACACTGCAGGATCCGTTTGTCATTCATTCTGACGCATCTCAAAAACTCGGAATAGGTGCATTTTATCACAGGAAAGGGAAGAGAAACAATTTCCCGTGTGTTACGCGAGTAAGAAACTATCGAAACCTCAACAAAGCAGGCCGACTATAGAGCGTGAAGCTTATGCTATAGTATGGGTACTGAAAAAATTTGAACCATGGATATTCGGTTCATCTGTGACCGACCACAATCCACTAGCATTTATAGTGAGAAATGCTCCACGATTGTCCAAATTGCAACAATGGGCCATAGTGCTGCAGGAATACAGTCTAGAAATAGAACGTTGCCCTGGAAGAAATCTGGCTAATGCTGATGTATTCAGACTCCCCACCCATGAACTTTGAACAACATTTACTATTCATATTTACCAACATATTATGTAATTAAGGATTAGGTAGTTTTTCTTTGCAATTTCTAATTATAAGATATTTATGCAATTTGAAATAGTAGAGAAAAATTTATTGGATTACAGTTATTTGAGGTAAGTGGTAAATTTGGATATTTTTTCAAAGAGAACAATTGTGTTGCAACATAATTAACTAAAGAAAACTTTAATACAATCTGTTTCAGAGGAAAAGATTTTCTGTGTAATAAAAACTTTATCATTTTATGTAACTGAAAAGAATAGAGATATATACTTGTTTAAGTAATCTGAATAGAGAAATTTTGATAATGTTTTCATTGATGGTCTTCATATGTAAAAGCGAGAAGCTTAAATTTTATTTTCAGTATTGGAATAATACTAACATGGGTATATTTTAACATGTTTATAAAGAATATCAACTTGTTTTCTTTGGTTAAAAATTAAGAAATTGTTATAAGAATAATAATGTTTGGAACCATTAGATGAAGTGAGAAAATTTTTTTTTATCAGTGTTTATATAATAAATTATTGCATAATTATAGGTATTTCATTGCAAATATTTATAGTAGTTGAGATTTGAATATTAGTGTAGAATGTTTAAATGTAAATATCTAGATTTTTCCCCTCTCTTTTTCTCATTGATTGCAAAGATTAGTTTTAGTTTCCAGATTGATGATTGATTTGCAAACAGCATCAACCACAATCTTATGACGGGGATGTAGTATCTGGCGACTGTTTGGCGGTCAACAAAGTACGCTTGGCATGTTTAGCCTTTTCTTCCAGAAGGGTTGCTGTTTTTAGGAGAGTTGAACGTCAGCCACAAAAGAGCATGGTGCTCGATTTTGTAATGCTGTAGGAGCGATGTACTGCTAAGACCCATTTAATGTGTGTGACATTCATGGATTGGCATATTGCCAAAATTAAATCATTAGGTTGACTATCATAGCAATTTTAGCCCTTAAATCTGTTAAATGTATGGTATAAAAATATTGGATTTTCCAAGCAATGTAAAATTACAGTATATAATTGGTGCATCGATTCAAATGTAATCTTTTCCAGTCGGCATTCATTATGCGAGTGCCACATATTTAGATTATTATATAATAGAGTAGGAAGATTTCATTGTCTGAGCTAAAGTGTGCCTGTCAGCTATATGGTGCTCAAGGCTGTTGTCAGTAACAGGTGCATTTAACTCCTTGCCATGATGAATGTCGTGGGCCTGAGCTGACCATTGTCAAACACGTGAAATTGGTAACAAGAGATTCCATTGTCCTTTATCTTGCATATTTGCCTTTGGGAGAAAGTTCAGATCTCAAGGTGTTGATGTGGTACCTTTTTCTTCAAGACTGCAGAACACAGTATTGTCACTGACTAGATCTGTCTTTGTGTATTTTTGCTTCATTTGTGTTGCCACTGCTTGGATATGATTTCAATCTCTTCTCAGTTCCTTCAGCTGGTGTAGACATTTTGTATTCTTCCATCTCACCAGAAAAAATGTTCTTTCTGGTCTTCATATTTCTGTAGGTTTGATTATCTTCAGCTGTAATGCAATTCTAAGAAGTACATTTATATGCCTACTTCTTTGCTTGTTATCTTCGTTTATGAACTGCTGCGTTTTCTGCATCTGTATGTTGCGTAAACAAAAACTAAAATTTAATTTTACATGTAGCATATAAACAATGTTAGGGGGATGCTTGCATGTGTTTCATAATACTGGACAATTTACTTGTACCTGCAGTTGTGTAAGGCACCACTGTATATGAAAAATATAAAAGTTTTTACATAGGAAGAAAAAAACTCCACTAAATTATACGATGTTAGCTTTTAGTATAGTGAAGATTTTACTGTATCAAAGTAAATTGTGTAAGTGAGTATTTAGAATTTTAATGTTTTTAAACTATGATTCCACAATAAAAGAATTTGATGGTTTTGCTTTACATTGTAGTGTACTGTTATATGTAGGATTTATTTTCATTAAAAATAATGTAGAAGCATCAAATTCTAGTATAATCAGCAATTAGCTCATTTTGAAGGAAAGAAACATACTGAATATGTGAACTTTAAATAATATTCAGATTGTGTTTAAATATGAATTATATACATTTTGAACTCGTACAATGAAAGACATTTCTAAAGATTTAACAACATTTTTACTCAAGAAGTTAAACATATTCATTTTTAATATAAAGAAACAAGTATATATATATATATATAACAATATTTATTAACAATAATATTTAAGAAATTTCGAGAAATAAATCAACTTCAATAAAAAAATGAAGTTTTAATTTATAATTTTGCTTTCTGTGACTCCATAACAACATCATGCATTTCAGTTAAGCTTTCAATTAAGTGATTCATAAATTTGCTTGAGTGTGTCTCAGGGCTACTGTTACATGCAGACAGCCCAAAGTTTATTGAAGATGGTCGTGGATTATAACAGCATGCATAGCCATCTGGTACTAGTGGTCCATAGCACATAAATGCATCAACTTTTGATGGAACCTATAAAAGTTTTTGAATATTTACAGAACTTGAGTAAATCTAAAATAACAAGAATTCAAAATTCAGAAATACTGTTTTGCTGAAATAAGTAAACAACAGTATAATTTTGATTTCTCATTATGAATTAGCTTTTTTTCACTTTTCATTAATTATCACCGAACTTAATTAAAATAAATCTTTATTGTTTTCGCTCTAATTTTGTCAAAATTATTTTTATTGGAAAATATCACAATGCATATTAATTAATTATAATAAAGTATGTGAAGACTTATCTAGGAATAGGGATGGCTTATACCTAGGAAAGAACGTAACTTCATATTATTGTTGTGTTCAACCACTGATAATTGATTTCGAAATGAGTAATATGTGTTTTACAACTTCAGCCATTTGGTAGCTGATTGTGTATGCATAAGATATACAAGGTGGTCATAAAAAAAGCTTTCCCTGTATATGAACTCTTAGTGGCCTAGCCACTCAACCAATCGAAATAAAATTGCAGTTACAGTTAAAAATTTCAAAATTTTTTAATGGCAATGCCCACTTTTTCATGCCTAAATTGATCAGCACATTGAAAAACCATAAATGCGATTGTTCCTCATCAGTTATAATGAAGATGGCAGGTGGCTGCAGTAGATATTATATTATGGACAGATAAGCTGCATTTTTCCTGAATTGGGAACATAAAATCCAAAAACAGTATTCATTAGGCTGACAAAAATCCACATGATGTGGCAGCAATGCTTTGACATGAAGCTAAAAATGACTGTGGTGCAGAATTGCACGCAGATTTGTTCTCAGTCCTTACTTCTTTGAAGATGTCACTTCCACATGCTCCATCACAATACTCCATAGGTATGAAAACATACGCTCATACGAAAGTGTTGTAGAATTCTGCAATTCCAGAATTGCAGTTGTCAATGACATTGTGTGAAAGCAAGATGGTGCTATTCACACCTCGCCACGTGTTGGGCAAGTGCTGCAACATCACTTTGGGGATAAGCATCATCTTCTATAACTTTGCAGTTTCATGGCCACCATGATCTCCTACCTCACTCTGACAGATTTTTGGTTCTGGGGTTATCTGAAATTTAAGGTGTAAACATCAAATTCACGAGATTTGTTAGAACTGAGAGATGTCATAAAATGGGAAATTATACACATTTGTCATTATTGTCAACAATCTCCTGCATGCAATGTGTTATGGTCTGTGAAGGTGAGCATGTTGAAAACTTGTAATTCCAAAAAAGGTTTTTTTCCTTTCTCCTCTAGTGTTGGTATTAGTCCTTCACAGTGCTCTTCTTTGCAAATGTTTTATGCTGTCAGTTTTCGTCATATGTGTATTGTTCCAGTGTTGTTTATGATTGTTCAATGTGGTGATCAATTTGCTTAGGAAAAAAGTGGGTGATGCCATTTGAAAATTTAGAAATATTTTTACTAACTGTAACCACGAGAAGCTCTGTTGTTTTAAATTTATCCAATCTCAAGTGCATATCTTCAAATAACAATATCTGAAATTTCATTTCGATTGACTGAGCAGATAGGCTGCCTGGGGTTCATATATTGGGAAAGTTTTTTTATAACCACCCTTTATTAACCTCTTGCCTTATGATTTGAGTTGCAAGAGCATGTGCTATAAATACCAATAAAGTCAGTCACATGTCAAGCCATTTCATGGTTCGTTCAAAGAGGAAAGAACTCCACTGTCAGTTATATCAAAATATTGCACACTTTTCTGAAAGATTTATGGTAACTGTCTATATTAATAGAACTGTCAAATGTTAAAACTATATTACTGAACTGCCAGTTATATTACTAAATGGCCAAACTGAACGAATTGACTGCTATTTCACCCAAAGCAATCAAATGGACAGTCCTATTGTTAATTCTTTGTGTTCATTTTGGAGCTACAACACACTAGGAAGTTTCTTTATCAAGTAATGGAATATCATAGTTAGTAATTTTTAAATGTACTTTGACCATTTGAAAACTACCAGTGAAAGACAAATCTCACACTTGTCTTGATATGTAAATGCATGTGTAAGGTAAAACTAATTTTATTTTGCAAGCTATTTGAAAATAACTGTACCATTTGATCATTGAACAAAAAATAATCAGAAGTTTTATTTTGCATAGTTTATTTATATCGTTTTCTGAACTGTTATTTGCAAAAATCTGTTGAATGGCATCGCTATTGGAGTCTCTGTAACTATCTTTTTAGACTAATTCATTTGAACTGTTGGTTTCTTAACTTCAGCCATTATTCTACATAGTCCCAAAATGTATTTTCATTTCATCACAGTCTACACAAAACCAAGTCTTATCAATTTTTCTTCTTTTATTTAAATTGTTTGCTATGTGGTTTGTGTATTAATTCGTCTCCTTGACAATACTTTTCCCAAATGTATGATCAAATATTATATTTCAAATTTCTAATCCCCCCCTACATAAATGAATTAAAGTTACCACTTTTATTCCTGGGAATCTCTCTGTAGTTCCAGATTTTCGGTTCATTATTTTTTTCTTTGCAAATCCATAGCTTCTGATTGTTGATGATTACTGTAGTCTTTTTCATCAGTATCATCTTCATTAACCAGTTGCTTACAATATTTTCATGCAGGAAGTAGATTATCACTATAGTTACTATTTTAAGTATCTATCAAATCATCGTTTACAACGTCAGTCACACTTTCACTGGCTTCTTCAAAGCTTAGTTTTCCTTTTGAAGACATTTTCAAGGCTATCTGATATTCAAGAAAATTTATCTGCACATCTGAACATGACCAGGAAAATCAGCAAGTGTTTGTTGCATGTAGCCCAAACAATGAACCACATCTCTCACACAGCTGTGTTTACTTATGGCTTGATCAACCTACCAGGTCCCTCCCAAGTTGTATTTACTTTTGGCCTGATCATCTTTTTACATCTCTTACAGGACATAGTAAGGCAAGGGTTTAAGAGACTTGAATGCTTTTGCTGTGATTGCTATCAATATAAGTTCCATCAAAATAAAATTTAGCACTTCTGATTGTTTATTATATACAATAAATTATTTATTTTAAAGAGTAAGTTAAAAGTGGAATTGTTACTTGATTTTACGCATTTGCTATTTAGCTGTATTATCTTAAAGACAAGGACCTTACTTTCCTAATTTGAATTAAAATTTTTGTGTATTTTTCACATTTTATTTCTTTTCAATCATTCCTTTCACATTTCACATTCTACACAGATAAATATTCAGTTTATGATTACTAAAATTTAATTATTTTCAAATTATTTTTGGTATTTCTTCTTAAACACAGTAACGAGTTCACTCGTGGTAATTATTTACCATTTATTTTGTGTCATAAAAATATTAAAAAATACAAAAATTTTAGAAAAATATTTGTAGAATCTTTTGTGTTTTGTTGCACTAATTAAAAGTATGTTTAAAAAAATGGATAATTTTTTTCATGGAAACTGGAAAATAAAGGAGAAATTTAAGGGATCTCTCTCACATTGCCAGACTAAACATTGAACCAAATGGTGTCATGTTGCACTTGTTCGTATAGCATGGGAATTTTAAACTGCCCATACAAGAAATTAAGTGGATTGTAGCAACTTTCTTCGTTGAATTATGCCCCAACTGTTAATAAGAGGAAAGCATTAAAAAAAGGGGGGGGACTTGCCAAACTCTCCTGCAGATACCATTGAGGAAAAACAATTTTCTTTGAGTAATAATTTGGCTAAGGATATATGCTGCTCATGATGTGGGTGAAATTGATTCAAATTCAGGATTTTCCAGACAATAGTGTGTAGAAGACCAAACGGATTAGCAGCTGTTTTTGTGCTTGCACATGAAGTGTCTTCTGCAAGACAAAGCACCAACTCTTTGATAACACAGCTCCATGCCATTCACCCCCAATTCATTTTACATCTCTGGAAGGAACCCATTCACATAATCATGCAAGTATCTGGCAAGTTCAGAATGCACTTCTGGTACAGCTGCATGATGGTTTGCTTCCGATAACAATCAGTAGCTTCATATGCTAGATGCATATCTGCTAATTTTGCATTCATGAAACTTTCTATCCTACTACTTGTGGGAAGTTGTTGAATGATGTGCTTCCTGTGTGGATGTTTTATCAGTTTCCCAACAATTCCCTTTGTTGCATTATGACAGTATTTTCGACTCTGCATTACTAATTGATCCTGATTTGTCTCTAAGTAACCTATCCTTTCGAGAAGTGCATACATGCAGTAGAAATCCACCCATTACAGAAGGAAAGGGCCAAGCCAATTTCTTTTTAAAGATTACAATATTATATGATGAAACTATTGTATATTATATAACTGTTTAGTGTGTAAATTTACAATAGAAAATTTGAAAATAAGTGTTACGACTTTTAAATTTGATTGCACATCATATAAGAGAAAAATTATTATGATTACATAACATCAAATATTAAAGATGGAAGTCTTGCTTAATTCTAATGTAGGTACTAGGATTAGCATATTATTTATACAAATGGCCCGTAAGTGTTCCAAACATTTTGCTTGTACACATGCTTCAGCTGCTGCTGAGCATGTGTACAAGCAAAATGCTGCATTCCAGATCACCCAAAAAGTAAAACTGCAGTATAGATGACATTCAGAGTTTTACAAAAGACAGCAATAAATATTTTGTTTCTTACTATGAAACTGCTATCTCTTGAAGTAAAAGTAAGTAAGTAACTCAAGAATCAAGCTTTACTCTTGGCCAAAAAGACAACAAAAGTCATTTATCTGCTGCTAATATAAACTCTTTCTTGTCTAAATAAACTTGCTTAAATATACATAGTTTTGTACATCAGTAAAACTTAATGCAAAATAAATTAGATTTTAAGTCTGATAAAAACATATCTTAAAATATTATTTACTATCTGTATATTGAATGTGTATAGATGAAAGTTTTGATTAATTACAACAAGGGTACAAATTTTCGAGTAATATATATAAATTTCACAGCATGAATTTAAAAAATTTTGACTGTCTCTTCAACAAATGAATAAGACACAGACTGTGTATATGTATTGTGTGCGGGTGAGAGGAGTCAGCTACTAATGGCAATGTTACTTATTTTTGATTTCATATAAGGAATATATTCAAAATATGTAATAGGATCTAAAAGTTTAAGGATTTGAAAAATAGTTTCTTGTCAAGAATAGTTTAAAATAATGCTGCATAACCACCTTTTTAAAATTATCCTTTTGTGTGATGCAATTTTTCCAGTGCCCATACAGCTTTTGAAAGCATTTCTGTAAACCATTCTGCTAATACTTGTGATGGGTGTCCGCCGAAAACATCGTGAAGAAAACAACACAAGGTTGGAACGTTGTGGAAAAAAACATCATTGGAGAAAATAAAGCAAAGAGAAAATATCGCAGTTCTAAAACATCGTGGTACAAAATAAAATACCTACAAATCATCACATACCGATAACATCATTGACATGCATTTTTCAGGCGTTCATAATTGTAAAAGAATAAGCACATAATGATCTGTGAGTGCAGGATGGAAAGAAGGATAATATTTACTTTAATTTTTTTTATTAACTAATAGATATTTGTTGAAAATGTAAAAAGGAAACTTATGCATAGAAAATTAATGCAACTTATAGCACTTAATAGAATTTTAAACTGACATTTATATAACTAATAAAGATCATTAATAAATTTTTTATAAAGTTTTACTGGTAATTTTTCATGAAAAGTATTATCTAAAAAATAATAGGAAAAGGAAGATAAGTAACTGCGTGACTTTTATCTATAAAAAAATTGCTAAGTTAATTATGAAATTATTTTCTTCACTTTTGTTAATCTGATACTCTTATAGTGCAAATTATGTCTTGTTTTGTTTAAATTTCTTGATCTGTTTTTAAAAATTGATTAGTTAATAAAAAATATGAAAGTAAAAATTATCCTTCTTTCCATCTTGCGCTCACAAGCGAATATCCATTTACAATTATTACAACCTGAAAAACGTATGTCAGTGATGTTATCGTCATGCGATAGGTACTTTATTTTTTACCACGATATTTTTGACGATGATGTTTTTAAATCTCATTATTTTCGACGACGATACTTTGTACCACAACATTTTAGAACTGCGATGTTTTCTCTTTCCTTTATTTTCTCCCACGATGTTTTGTACCACGACATTTTCGCCTTGCATTGTTTTCTCAGTGACGTTTTCGTCTGCGATGCTTTTTGGCTGTAACCCTTGTGATGCTGCTTTTACTTCCATTCATTGACTCAATCTAGGATCTCTGCAGTCTATGTTTCGTTCATAGAGTAATGTAAGAGCATCCGAGATGGATGAATAATCAGACCAGCGGTCTTTTAAACATTTACTTTAAAACTTAATAAAGATTTCTTGAGTAATAAAAGTAAAACAATAATTCATTACAGCCATACATACAAAAACTACCGCTTGAAGTGGCTATGAACAGTCACATGGTGCAACTTCTTTACAGCCTCATCTCAAAACAAAAGTGCTAAGTGAAGTCTCTGTCTAAAAAACTCTTTCTTCCTCTTACGTTAAATTCTAAAGGAAACCGCACGAGGGATGGTGGGTCCTTCCGAGTTCCTTCTGAGGAAAATTACTTTCTGTCATTTAGCGGACACTGGGTGATAGTTCGCATGGAAACCACCCAAGGAGTGTCCTTAACACACTTCCGTAGTTAATTTACCTGAGAATTAGTTCTGTTGAAAAGTCTTCTAATGTAAAACAGATGATCCTTCTAATGTAAAGTAGATCGTTACAATAGAAAGAGAAAAATCTCATAGCTAAAACAAAACATTTTTGGCAAAAAAATCTGACCATATGATGGTTTCCTTTATAACATTTCACGGATGGAGGAAGGGAGAGATAGATGATGGCAAGGGCGTATGTGGAATTTGGGAAATTTCCTGAGGCGCTGGTGATCAGTAGTACCACCTTGTCATCTAATATGGATGGTTTAAAAAAGAATGAAACATAAATCAAAATTGTGGAATTTGTATAGCAAACAATAAACCCACTGAAAAAAATTTTTTAATGTTCCCTCTTACCTTATCCAAATGAAACATACAACTAATGGTACATATACTAAAGCCATTGTCATTGGAAATACATAATTGTTGGATCTAATTTATTGCTGCAAAGCATAAAACAAGGAATTTTTGTGCCCCTAACACCCCGAAGATTTCATAACAATGACCTGTCATACATATGCCACTACTTTTCTGCAAGTCGATGATTATTTGCCAAGATAAAAACTTTCACATGGACTTCACTTTGACCATGGCAATCAGACCAACCTCATCTACCTTTGGATGCTGAGATGTATTTCTGATCACATAATGCTTAATTGTACACTGTCTTGAGTAGATACAGTTCCTTGAAATTCAGTATTGATAAGAACAATGTTTGGTATGCAAAATATCACTTTTGAAAATATTTTAACTTAATAATTGGTAGTCTTTTTCACTCAGTTCTTTTAATGTTAGGTTAGGTTAGGTTATTCAATTATGGCAAAGCACACGAGGGCTATCTGCCTAAAGGGAGGGATGCCTTCGTGGAGGACTTTCTAAGGGAAACTGGCTCGTATACACGTTACACATGGGGAAAACGCCCATGCAGCCAGCCCGTTCGCGGGATTCGAACCTCAGACCGAACTACCAGTGTTCAGCATCTTTACTGCTCGGCCGCTGATGGGCTCTTCTTTTAATGTAACCCTTATCTGTGACATACAGAAATTAATGCTCATCAGTAGTTCTGCTGTTACATGATACTGAATTAGAAATTCCCCTCATGATATTCTGTTTTATTCAAGATCTTTTTCAAATGAAGTTAAGTTGGCTTTGATCATTCTTTTAATAACATTCATAAGTTACATAAAAAGTCATTTTGTTATATAAAGAATTTAAAATCAAGTACTATATATTTACAAAAAATGTATTACCTGACTTGTCGATAATTTGAAATGGGTACTTGTTGTGTAGCCTGCATCAAGAAATAATTCAGGTATATTCATGCCACATTCTAGAGCAATTTTCTTCAATCCCAGCAATAATCTGTCAATTCCCAAACCATTTACAGCCTACAGTAGAAAAGGAAAATTAATAAAAACACATTCATATCCAACCTTAGAAATTGTCTTGCGAATGTTATTTTAGCAGAATGGTAAATTAATGGTTAATTTACCAGCTTTGGTCATTAGTACTGCCCTATAAAAGCATTTAAAATAAGATGATGAATATCACTCTCAAAGCAAACTTAAATATTACCAACAAGAGAAAACAAATCAATATTAATTTTTTGATCAACTGGACAGATCCAGCCATGAAGCTCTACAAAATAACTGAATTACTCTGATAATAAATCACATTTTGTGAATAACGTGCCTTAACTCAAACATATAATACACTCAATTCCAAAAGTGAAGCACGGAGAGGAAAATGCTAATTTCCGGGAGCCAATCAGATTTGAAGAGGATGCTATTCGCTACAGAGGTAGATGGATATAAATATGTTAGGTAATACCCAATCGCGCTTTCATGTCAAGAAATATGCAAAAAGGCAGTCCTTATAAGAAGCCAGCTTTATGAAGGGTTACAGAAGTTGATTGTAAGTGCTGATAGAAGGTGTTTAAAACTTTCGTACAATTTGCTTTCAAGACATACGTGTTTCTACAACTTCAGAAGACGAATGGAAGATTCTGAGCGCTGGCTTGCTGTGGGGAGCATTGAAGCAGGACAGTCGATCACAGATGTTGCTCTTTTCTTCGGCGTTCATCATTCTGTAATTTCATGTTTATGGAAACAATTCCAAACCACACAGACAGTTGTCCGAAGGCCTGCAGCCGGTCGCCAAGGGTTACAACCGCCACGGAAGATCGATATATTGCTATTGTAGCCAAGCAGAATTGCAGAGCGACCTCCACACGTGTGACATCTATGGTTACAGCATCTATTGTTAAGGCGATATCTGCAGCTACTGTACGCCGAAGATTAGATATGACTGGACTGTACGCCCAGGTACCTCGAGTTTGTGTTCCTCTATCCGTCCAATCAAGAGGGGCACGATTATAGTGGTGCCGGGAACATGTCAATTGGAATGTGTCTGACTGGGACAATGTCATGTTTACTGACGAGTCAAGATTTGCTCTGGAGCCAGATGACAAGCGTATAAGGATATGGCGTGAACAACGAACACGCATTCCGACGCGGAAGCATTATGGTGTGGGCAGACATTTCATTAGGATACCGCACCGACCTGCACATCTTTAAATGGGGTTCTTTGACAGTTCTCCGGTATCAAGATGAAGTCCTAGAACCCATTGTGAGATTGTACGCTGCAACAGTTGGCCCTACTTTTGTTTTAATGGACGATAATGCACGTCCCCAGAGTTGACATCGTCGATGACTACCTGGAGAGTGAAGGGATTGCGTGTATGGCGTGGCCAGCATATTCGCCCGACCTTAATCCCATTGAAAATCTTTGGGATGCTCTTGGCTGTGCTGTATCTTCACGTTTCAAACCTCCAGCCACTCTTATTGAGCTGGAAACTGCTCTACAAGAAGAATGGCAATTGCTTAATTCTGCGGTGGTTGACAACCTAATTGAAAGCATGGTCACAAGGTGTAAACTTTGTATACAGATGAGAAGGGATCACATACCCTATTAATGTCCTTTTTTTTTCATTTTATGTTGTTTATTTTCACTTTATACATAATTTTGTTTAAGTCTCCAGTATGTCATTATCTGATAACTTACATATACAGAAAAACAAATGATTACAGTTTGAGAAAAATTGGATGATTTATTGAAGTGATAGAGCTTGACAAAGTGAAAAAGTCAGTAACGCGTTTGTCCACCTCTGGCCCTTATGCAAGCAGTTATTCGGCTTGGCATTGATTGATAGAGGTTGCGGATGTCCTCCTGAGGGATATCATGCCAAATTCTGTCCAACTGGCACGTTAGATTGTCAACATCTCGAGCTGGTTGGAGAGCCATGCCCATAATGCTCCAAACATGCTCAATAGGAAAGAGATGCAGCGACCTTGCTGGCCAAGGTAATGTTTGGCGAGCACTAAGGCAAGCAGTGCAGTGTGGGGGTGGGCATTATCTTGCTGAAATGTAAGCCCATGGCGGCGTGACATGAAGGGGAACACAACGGGCCTTAGAACTTCGTCAGTGTATCGCTGTGCTGTAAGGTTGCAACGGATGACAACCAAAGGGGTCCTACTATGAAATTAAATGGCACCCCAGACCATCACTCCTGGTTGTCAGCCTGTCTGCCGGAAGACAGTCAGGTTGGTATCACACTGCTGTCCGGGGCGTCTCCAGACTCGCCTTCGCTGGTTATCGGGCTCAGTTCAAAGCGGGACTCATCACTGAAGACTATTCTACCCCAGTCAGTGACATTCCAGTGCGAATGAGCCTGATACCACTGCAAACGGGCTTCATGTTGTACAGAGGCCAATGGTAGTCGGCGCCATGACCTCAGCCCCCTTTCTGTGAGCCATCTATGAATGGTCCCTGCGGTCACTCAAGCACTAGTTGCACATACAAACGATGATAATGATGCATTTGGGGCTGTGAGTGCTGCTCTGACGATTGCTCGGTCTTCACATTCTGTCGTTTCTCTAGGCCTACTGCTTCCTTCTTGACGCTGTGTGCGGCCATGGTTCACGCATTTCTGGCAACATCGTCTAATAATGGCATCGCTTCTGCTCAAATGTCGAGCTATTTGCTGATAAGGCCAACCGGCTTCTGAGCCCAACTACACGACCTCTCTCAAATTCTGACATCTGCGCATATCGTTCGAGCACCTGTATGCGAGGCATAGTTACTGTCTACTAGAGTACACGGAATGAAATTCGTGAAGAATTTATGACCTGGAATCATAATTTCTCCTCTTAAACATGCTGCCAGTTGCACAGATCAGATGCGCTGTAGGGACAACCGTTCATTCATTGGCAGCCAAAATGTAAAATTTTGCATTTTCTATCGAAACCTGTATGCATATCAATTTGTGTCCAATTTGCTTTATATCTTCTCGGCACATCGTTTTTTTATTTTTTTTTTTTTTTTCTTGTCTAAGAGTGTATATGGTACTAGTTAAGTGAGTGTAGATTATCTAAGTGTTTTATTTGTTGAGTTCAATTATATCACTTGCCATATTTATCTCCTATCATTCAAATAAGCCAAATACAAATATAAAATACTACATATTTAATTAAAATATAACAAAATACATTTTATATTAATATAATTAGCAAGAAAACATATATATAAATCTTTGATATTTTAAATGATGACAAAAATCATTGACATAATTAGAAGGAAAAAAAAAACAATCAGAGTTTATGAAACTTCAGCTTTAAGCATATGGATACTGTTTCTTTCAAAAACTGCTGAAAAATTTAGTGGATTTTCAATGAACAGAGTTCTCATTGAGAATAGGACAAAACTATAAGTTAACAAGAAAATTCTAAATAGCAGCAAAATGCTGTTTCTATTAAAAAGAAAAAAAAAAAAAAGAAGGAGAGAGAGAGAAAAGAGCTTTTTAAAGGCAAATCATTAGCTTTTTGGTTCAGTGCACAGTTGCCTACTTTTAAAAAATGTACTGATTAACAAAGTATTCTATGTGACAACACCCTTCTCTAGCTTGAACTAGCTTGAACAGCATGTATGTCCCATCAGACAGTCTCAATTATCCAAATCAATTGATATAAATGAGAACTCTTTCTTTGAGGATAGAGAACAAGTTGTTTGATGCTAGAGCAAATTAGACAGCAAAACACTGAAAGCAGCTGTGTTGATTTAATGAATCAACTGTCATGTCATCTTCCATTGATGATTGTTCAACATTAAACTGATTATTAACATTACTTAAAATAAGCCATACGAATTTTGTTAGTAATCAACCAGAAAATGATGGATTTCATTGTGTGTTGTTAGGATTTAGGAAAATTATCAACATTGGAATTTTGATAATCAGTGAATTAGCCAACATCTTTTGGCTGATTTGATATTTATATATACTACTATAATATTTAACATGCAAATATTCATAAGAAAATAAAATCTAATGAACATGAAGTGCATGACAATAACAGGATGCTATATTAAATAACTAGAAGTCATAAAAACTCTCAAAACAAACTAATAATGAAAAATCTTCGTACCTGTAGAGTGTATTCTTTGTGAGCATCTACAGCTGAACGTAAAGCTGCAGCCTTGGTATGCACAGGAGAGAATTTATCAGTCATTATTTTGCAGAAGTCCAAAGCTTCCATTGAAGCTGAGCGTATAGTTTCTGTTCGTCCATGGAGAAATTTACGAGATGAAGCTGATTCATATGTAGCACCTATCTGATTATGTATCCTGTTAAATATGAAATGTAATTTAATTTTATTACATTACTTAATTTAGTATATTAATCTATATATAGATATAGTTTGATAAACAACATACATTGTTAAAATATAAGAAGAGAAACAATTTAAATGGGCACTAAAAATATCTGGGGTTACAAATTCATTGGCTACAAATTTGCAAATAAAAGTATACATGTCAGACCGTCACTATAGGTATGTGACCCACAGTAATGCATTTATCTCTACTCATTATTATTGTTCTAAGATTCTTCCTCCCTCCCATAATTCACAGGATAAATAAATCACAGGATAAGTAAATTTTTAGGGGGGGAGAATGCTTGCAAAGCATACAGTCCATCTGAAAGGCAGTCTTTTATTAGTAACAATTTCTTATGTTATGAAGAGATAAATATATTTTTGAAATTAGTGCATAAATAATTCCTGTGGAAGAGAATATATGAAGACAATCAAGAAAATAGGTAACAAACCGTTTTGGGGAAACATTATTCCACAAGCAAATATACTGTAGTAAGGCACTAGTAAACATTATTTTTCAACATAGTCTATGCTTGTCCAAACATTTGTTCCAATTGGTACACTAAAGCATTGATGCAGGCACAGAAGAAATCAACATCAACTCCACATTTTCATGACATGAATTTTTGCATCATTTCAATGTTTACATACGATACTCAAATGTTTTCCCCTACAACATGATGCAGGAACAAAACACTTTCATCATAACTGCATAAAAAATAACCCCATTCTTGTGGCTTCATGATCATCTGTAGCTCACAGAGGATATTGTTCAGTTTATTATCACACTATCTGGAGATACTACCTGTTAGTTCAGTTGTTCAAGAAGGCTATTATGACACAGTCTCGAATCAAAGCTTCAACAAATTACACAATGACATTCATGACAGATTTCTTATTTTGCATGCTTTTATCAAACTCAAGGCACCAGAAATAAATTTGTTTCCATGGTATGATATTAGCACTGGATACTTCAATAAAAGCTGATGATGTAGTTCTGCTGAGAGGTTCACTTTAGATGAAAGAACCTTTACCGGCTTCACATTTCAACATTCTAACCAGTTAATTTAAAACCATCCACCAGTAGTCTTTAAATGCTGAGGTTGTTAGCAGCTCCCCAAGAAGGAAATTTGAATAACAGGAGAATACATGTCATTATGCATGCACTGTGACAGCTCTTATTACCTCATTTTTTGAATTATCCTCATGGTACTCAGAGTACAGTTTATTGTTCAGTATTTAATTGAACTCAACACCTAGAATTTTCATTTTAGATAATTATGAAACAAAATGGCATTATATGATGTTTAATAATCCTTTTACCTTAGCTTTCTTGGCCCAAAAAGTAATAATATAATACAGTAATACCTACAAGCAATATCAAGTAAAAAAAAAGTTTCAAGGAAAGAACCATAAAAACACTTTATACAGAAAGGAATCTTCATTCTGATTTGGAAGATAAAATATTCAGCCAGTAACTTGACACAGTATCTGAAGAAAATTTTCTTATTAAAGTATCTGTTGTTACAGTACAAAGTTCAAAATTCAGAATCCTTGGAACTCTTCAGCAATTCTGGATTTTAGGTCATCAGTTTAAATTCAGTAAAACGACACATACAAATTACAAAAAAGGAATATTAATATAATAATTATGTTACATATTTATAACATTCATATGAAATGAATATTATTAATATTTGTTTAAGAAAGAGATATTTTGTACACAGAAATTTTTTTGAATAATAATGATATGAAATTAAAATGTGACTCAAAGCCACAATGGCAATATTTTTTAGATTTAAAACCATACTACCAATATTTGCCATTCCATTGAGTACTGAGGTAATGCCATCATAATGTAAGACTTCAGTTACAATCATCTTTATTCAGTATTTCTTCTGATAATCCATTAATCATAATATTTCGCTTTTCCTTGTGATATCTGAAAATTTTCAGATACATGGCTATCATCATCATGAAGTATGATAGCTGGCTTTAAATTAAGCCAAGTATTTAAAAAAAATTTTTGCAGACATGCCCTCTCTTGATCTTATAATGCCACACATCAGATTTTATATTAAAATCTTTTGCAAATTTTCGGGTGGTCTTGCTTCAGCATCAGTTTATAAAAAGCTACTTTATATCTGCATTACAAGTGTAATTTTGGTAGCATGGAATTACATCAAATGGAACAAAATAATAAGCTGCTTCAAATCAAAATGTTTAGGGAAGAATGCAATTTGTTATGTTAACTGAGATTCCATAGAATAATACTTTCTCCTTTCCCTG
>KK114566.1:378-78598 GCA_000611955.2 Stegodyphus mimosarum
GTACATGATAGGAAAATATACGAATTATGTTAAAGTTAGGACTATACTGGAAATTATGAAAGTTAAAATGTATGAAAGTAGATGGTGGGATGTATATTATGGGATGTATATTATGCGAAAATATAGCAAATTAGTTAAACTTTATAGTATGTTGGGAAGTAAAAACATTAAAAATAGGAAAGAAGGTTAAAAGATTACATCTAAAATTAAATAAAAGTCAGTGTGTATAGTGTGATAATATAATAAATAAGCTTAAGATTTACGAAATAAATTAAACATTTTACATCTAAATTAAGTGAAGGTCATGTAAACGATCAGAAAATATCAGAAATAAGTTAAAATATATAATATGTTGAAGATCGCAAACGTTAGAAAGTATGAAAAAAAAGATTGAAATTATATATAAAATTAAATGATATAATAAATAGAAACATATATTTCAATAATTACGCTCGTAACATATAGCAAATAAGTTATAAATTGTAGTACATTAAACATTACGAAGGTTAGAAAGAAGGAAAAAAAGTTAAAATTGGTTCTAAAATTAAAATCATATGATAAATTAAAATGTATATCTGAATAATTACACTCCTAAAACTTAATACGTGAAATAAAATTATGAGTATATGGTTAAACGATATTAAGAACGTCCTGTGTAAAATGAGTAATGTAATTAAGATAAAGGAAAATGAATATGCTCTAATGAAATAAAAAATCGTAAGGCATACGTTAAAACTAAGAGTGCATAGGACATTATAATTCTTGAAATATGGGGCAAAAATTAAAAATTTACATCTACCTGCCAGTCATTTAATTCCAGGCGTTTAGAGAACATAGGAAATAACCATTATATGCCTAGTAAAGACGAAGAAAAATGCAAAGGAAAAAAAAATCCTAAAATTAGAAATTGCCGCTGGAAAATCAACAAAAGATAATCTCTTATCAAAGTGTGAGGACACCTTATCAGCTAAATCAAACTGCGCCTCCCAACTTGCACCGCCTCAATCCGCCTCCTGACTTGCACCGCCTCAATCCGCCTCCCAACTTGCACCGCGCACCGCCTCCTGTCGGTGAACTCTCCGTTTCACTCTACTGGCATCTTAAGATATTAACAAGTAGTAGATTAACGCTACAGGGCTCACAATATGCTGTTTCCTAAAACAGCGTTGAAAATCTAGTGGCAGCAAAGTAATAGCTGTTACGACACTTTTAACCAGCAATAAATGCTAAGCAGAAGTTCACGCTACGAAAGCACAAATTTCGTCCACACTCTCTAACTTTCCCTTTTAGAACTTGGTATTGAAACCTTTTCTCCTCAAAGTAGAATTAGCATTACTTCACACACTCTACCAAATTTAAATATTATGGCATTGACAGTTAGGGGAATGAAGGCTTATAGGAAAGAACAAAAACTTAAATTTAACTGATTATTTAAAATAAATATAAATGTCTAGAACCTTATTAAAAATATGAGATATTTAAGTTCCATAAATTCGATATTCGAGATCCAATTCTTAAACCGCTATATCTCTAGCCACTGTGCATAGCTTAACATTTTCAGGTTTAAATCTATGTACCAAGGTAAGATAGTAATTTTGTTAATATTAGCATTTATAATACATATATATGGTGTTTTTGGTTACTCCCAGGACTTACGCATTATAAACATTGACAAACATGTTGTACGCATTGACATATATCTTCACCCAAACTTTTATGTAACGTAAATATATGGAATTTTTGTTAATTGCAATGTTATGCTTAAATATAATTTTCCTGGTGGTGATAGCAGAAATTTTGTTGGCTGTGGAAACAGTCTCTGCTTGACGATTTAGTGGAGTCTCAACATATTGACAATAAATATATATATATATGCGTGTGTTATAACAATGAATTAGTTCTTAGTCACTTTTCAGAACAGCAATAAATTAATACTGCGGAGTATGATAACGCTTATCAAAGAAACATTAAGTGCTTCTCTTCTAGTAACGTCTCAAAGGTATGGTGCCATGGCAAATGAAACAAGAGTTCAGTTTTTGATACATATACGAAGAAACGAGAACAACAACAATGCACGTAAGTTGCGTACATTTGCAAGAGTAGATCTGAAAGTTAAGTAGAATCTTTTTGTTCAGCTCAGATATGAAATTGACAAAAAAGAAACACGAGCTTCACACAATAGCAATCGAAGAAACAATTTGAGAAATTTCCAACAAAGGATCAGGATATCAAGCCACTAGGGCCATCTATCAATAAAAATGAAAACAACTATGTAAAATAATTCCTTTAAAAGCTGGAAGTTTTTAAAGAAGGGTATGCTTTTTGTTATAGTGCGAGCGCGTGCTTTCTCTTCACCATTTTCACTTCTGTAAATAAGAAGAATGTTCTATTTAATTTTGGAAGCTAATCCTGGAAATATAAACACGTTACGCTGATTTTTGCAGCTGTAGTACCCGTAATATTTGTTTTTGATGTGTTATTTTAAATATATATATACATATAGATATATCTTCCAAGTATTAGCCTGTGATATAAATGTTTAAGATTGTAACTTGTTTTTAAATTTATACACATGAATTGCTTTATACGAGTAAAAAGGAGTATTTAAAATCTAAATTTTTTTATAATGAATGGCCATTTATTTTCTGTAGCACTTTAATTAACTTCCTCATTTCTTGCCGCTTGCATTAGTAATGAAATTGGAAGCACGACCGATCAACAATCGGAAAGTCTAAAGTTCGAATCCACTAGGGGGCACTGGTGATTTCTCGACGTTATCTGCTTCTCAAAATTTCTAAATGATTCTACTAATATATCTCGAACTAAAATGTGACGTACGACAATTCTTCAGGTCCTGAATTTAGCCGCTGTTTCTCTATTTCCTAACTGCCATTTAATTGGGGTATAATGTAAGGAATTTTCTCCTTTCTCTCCGCATGATTTCGTGTTGTAATTAGAAGCACATTGCCTGGCAACTCAAATTCTAGGATCAGCAATACTCATTTTCTATTTTCTCCCCTGAAATAACCTAACAAAGTAAGTCACTGAATAGATCTAACGCTTACTTGAAATACAATGCTAAAATGTGCTTTTACATTGCTCAGTAAATAAAAAAAATATTTGGTAGCCGGCATACAGACATATAAATTAATGTGCGTTACTTAAACTAACTATAAGAACTTTTCTTATTGGGAACACTTCTTGAATTTCTTTTTGTATAGTTAATAGTCTTTTCCATGTTGCTTCTTTATTACATCTGATATATAAATGTAATAACAGGCCATAACTGGCCACTTGTTCAGAATCTTGGGAAGGTGGTTACATCGATATGAAGGACAATTTATTTATGCTTCCGCATCTTCCACACAGCTTCTTTCTCTTTTCATCCACGTGTCTTGGAATACTTATCCTGTCTTAAAATAGCATTTTTCATCTTCTCGTCACCCTTGGTTGTCAGTTGCTTCCCGAGTTTCAGCAAGATTTCTTGTCTGCGATCTTTTACATCAATAGATCTGATACTTCTGTCATATATTTCAGATAAGGCAGAATTTTTTACCTGACAGAAAGGCCCGATTCTTTAAAAGTTCCAAAAATGCTTTTATCGCTGTTTATGTTTTTGTTGAAAGATACGCTGTTAAGAAAAAAAATTCAAATACATGTAGAATGTTTCGCACTTTTGTTGCTTTGAAATATATTCTAAATGAATAGCATATTTGATACGTTTCTCTTAACTCAACCACATGAGCTCATTTTTTATACGGAATGTAATATCAGATTTTGCTCAACAGTATAAATTTAAAGGTATAAAATCTGCGAAGAAAAACAGATGCCGGGAGTACATGAAGTAGCAGCATAGCAAAAGATAAATGACATTGATTTTGACAATGATTAAACGTAAGTTAGAATTTTTATGTTTGTTCTTAAAACAAATGTAAGGTATGTAAGGTTTATAATAATTTTATTAACAGTTATTTTAAGTTTATGCATCTTCTCTATCTTTCTAGTTTCAGCTTACAATTTCTTACCAGAATGTAATTTCAGAAACGCAGTTAATGCAAATAAGTAAGAGTACTATTTAAGTCGATGTTTCGCCGACTTCGAGAGAGAGAATCTGAGTTTCTGACTAGCGCGCGTTTGCCTTTTGGCTACGTCTCTCTTAGCTTTGCTACGCTCGGTCACACTTTAGGCCCTTCTTTGGCTTCGCCAACTTAATTTAGATTTAGGGGCCAACTACTTAGAATCTTGATAGCTTCGGATATGTCTTTCAGTTAGCTCTAGTTAAGCTTAATTAAGTTTAATTTCTTATTCATTTAAGTTGAAGCCAAAGTGGAGGCTTTGCTGTACGTTCCGAGTTAGGAACTGATTGTAATTATTCTTAGAAATAAAGGGTAGTTACCCCTTCTTAAGTCTTGCGTATTTGTTCACACACTTAAGCGATTATTCGCTTACTAGTGTTTTGTGAGATTCAAGGTTTTAAACGCTGAATTAAATAAGGAAAACCTTAGAGGTATATGAAAAAATGCGAAAGAATAAAGGGCTAGATTTGTTTGATGAGGTACGCAAACATGAGTGGAAGGCATCAATCTAATAAAATGGGTGACCATGTAAAAGGCAATTAAAAAAAAAGCCTGGAAATCTGAGAGAAACTCATCTTCGCATTACACATGGGACAAATCACAAAAACAGTGTAAATAGACAGACCTAACTGTATGTTATATATAAAATTAAAATTTTTAAGACTATTAAAAGAGCACGTCGAACCCTGCAAATCCCCCCCCGTTATTCAGTAAGGTAAAGTAAACAAAGATTCTCAAATTTTATGCAGAAGAATGCCTTTGTGGAGGCGTTTCTTTTATTTTTATAAGATCATGTTGCATTACACATGAAATATACAACAATAAAATTACACAATAAGACGCAATAAAAACAGAATGCACAATAAACACAATGCAATGTAATACAAAATAAATCATCCACACAGTCAGCTTATTTACTTGCATTAAAAGTTTGGTCGAGATACTTTAGAGCTCAGCGGTAAGCTTTGTTGAGCAAGATACAAAAAATCTCAAAGCTTTCTGACTTTACATTAGGCACTAAATGGAGTTTTTTTAACGTTTTGTGTGTTACATTTGTTTATTAAATGTCATGTTCTTCGCACCTAAATAAAATCAACTTCGCTTAAAATTCAGTTCAAGAGCAATATCGCAAAATAATTTTAAATTGAGCATATGCTTAGAATTTGCGGTACAGAGTCTCATGCACTAGAGATAAAAATGTTTTTTCGTACAACGTTGCCATTGCTCGCTTTGAAAGCCCAGAGTTCATTAATCAAAAATTTGTTAGGGTTTTACAAAATATGAAATCGATAATAAAACAACTTCTAAATTTCAAATTTGGGCTTCCAGATGCCCATATTTGCAGTAGGATTACGTCATTCAAAATTCGATGGCTCTAGGTACTGTCGCTTTATCACAATGCGAGAAACATGCATACATTTATGCACATTCGTCCTTATTTAATTTCTTTAAATATAATATAAGACTGCAATATTTGGTGGCAACAGTTTGAAAAGTGAACTGACATTTAATGTTTCCAACACAAAATGCCGAAACAAAAACAGCTCTCTTACAGGGACAAAGCCCCTTTGGACTAAAAAAAGGTCTGAAAGATTTCAGATTTTAAATTACATCAAAGAGGCTTCCTTTTTTTACATTTTGTGCATTACCTTTATTTATCAAATATCATGTTCTTCACACTTAAACCATATAGCAACAGCAATATCGCAAAATAATTTTTAAATGAGCATATCTTTAGAATTTCCAGTAAACAGTCCCACGCTGAAGGTAAATATATATATATATATATATATATATTTCCGTTGCGTGTTGCCATTGCTTGCTTTTAAATAGTTGTGTTTGTTCATCAAAAATTCGTTAACGTTTTACGCAATATGAAATATATAGTAAAACAAATTCCAAATTTGGGCTTCCGGATGCGCATATTCCGGTGGAAACGTACGTTATTCAAAATTGGATGGCTCTAGGTATCGTTGTTTTATCACATTTGGAAAAATAACGTACATTTATGTAGATTCTTGATTATTTCATCTCTTTAAATATAATTCAGGGCGATAACATTTGGTGGTAATATTTGAAAAGCTATACAGCCGTTTGTAGTAAACCAACGCAAAATCTCAAAACGAAAATAATAGTCTCTCAGGAACAAAGCCCCTTTGGACTAAAAAAGCAACGATACATTTTATGAGAAAATCAAAAAATCTAAACAAAAATATCTTTACTATCAAGATATTGCAATAAAGATCATAAAGCTATCTCTTAATAATCAATATCATAGAAGTAAACTGTGTAAAATAAGCAGTAACAAAAGGATCTTTGATGCCCGATAACCGCTTATTGGTATTGAGAAGAAAAAGGAAATAAGGCGGAACAGGCTTATAATTAATTCTGTTGATTTTAGATTTCAGCGTAACACTTTAAAGCACATTTAAGCGTTGAGAAGTAACTTTAAAGACAAAGCACTACAAAATAAAATACACCCAGGAAATATGTTGAAGTTTTTCTTAAATAGAAATTATATCTGCTTCTAACAATTCTTGAAATTATATAATTAGTATTAAGTAAAATTAAAATGCTCCTTAAATTAGTTTCAATTTTAGAAACTTCATTAATTTCTGCATTCTTGTGTTGAAACTATAAAAAAATTATAAATGTAAAAATATCATATAAATAAAGACATTATTTCACTTTTTGAAACTTACATTTCTGCTACAAAATTTTCTCATGCACAGATTTTATTTTGAATGCAAACAATGCTGTAGATGAGAAATCAGGTCCAGAGTTTTCGAATTAACCAATCATACCGCATTAGAAACCTACTTTATTTACGGCCCTCCTGACGTTATATAATATTTGCCGAAGATTAGAACTAAAAACATATTGGTCTAAACAACATACATGTATTGCATAAATTGTACGCAATAAATACATGATATTCAGTGTACTTCATATTACATACATTCATACAAATTCTTCATTATTTAATTTCTTTAAATATAATATAGGGGGATAATATTTGGTGGCAACAATTTAAAAAGTTATTCAGAGTTTTATAGTGATTCAACGAAAAATCCTATTTTGAGACTATTAGCCCTTCCGGGATAAAGCTCCTTTTACTTAAAATCATTTCAGATTTAGTATTTGAAAATTTTATGTCAATGGAAACAACAAATACATTTTAGCTAACATTGATTGACCGGAAGCGATAGTTTTGAATAAAGTTTCCTGAATAATTGTGATATAATTCCTCGTTGGGAGTACATAAAAACTGCCTAAAGAAGCGTTCCTGTACGATCCATAGTTTACGAGAAAAATAACGAAAAACAAAGTATGACGTCACTGCCGGTGCAAAAAAAATCACTTTATTGAGCATATCAACATCAGTATATGCACAATTTAAAGCACATGTTCAAATTGTCCGCCGTGCATATCGAGGCAGGCTTGAGCACGTGGAATGGCTGTCATCAGACGTTGCAGCATCGCGGTGTCCACTGAAGTACAAGCAGCATGCAGATGAGCAACTAAGTCCATTGGTGTTGTCACTACGTCTCGATCAGTTCCTTGAGATAACCCCATAGGAAAAAGTCCAACGGTGTAAGATCTGGCGAATGTGGCGGCGATAGAACCGGACCCCCATGTCCGATCCAGCGGCCGGGTTATTCCATATCCAGCCAATCACGTACAGGAGCACAGAAATGCGCCGGAGCCCCTTCATGCTGGAACCAAAGTCCCTGTATTGCCACTAATGGTATGTCATCGACGAACTCGGTTAAGAGCTCATTGAGAAACACCAAATACGACTGTTCCGAGAGCCGTTCAGGCAATGATATGGTCCAAGCAGGCGATCCCCGAGTATACCGGCCCACACGTTAAGAGTCCAACGTTTCTGATGTTTCTGATTGCGGATTGACCTGGGACCACATTATCGTCTGGAAAGATATGCCAATACAGTTGTTGACATGTCCAATAAAGTGTTTTTTTCTTGCACCGGCAGTGACGTGATACTTTGTTTTTCGTATTTTTCTCGTAAACTATGGATCGTACAGGAACGCTTCTTTGGGCAGTTTTTATGTACTCCCAACCAGGAATCTAGCTGTGCAGAGTTTATGCCGTCGTTTTGGGACACCCTGTATATATGATAAACAGGTTGTGGTACTTTATTTGGAACACTAAGTAAGATTTTCATGGGAAAATATAGAATCAATATAATAAGAGTTTCAACTAAACTAATACTGTGCGTATTAAGGCTATTTTGCATTTAGATGTGATATTCGTCTAAATGAAGCCACAGAAGAGAATGATTTTATAGTAGTGTTCCATTTGCAGAACTGCAAAATTCTTTTTATGTTATGAGAAAAGATACTTGTTATTCTTTCGCACTGTTGATGACGTCGAGGCACAACAGCAAAACGCACATTCAAAAACAGGAGTTGCTTTGCTTCGTACTCAATGCACATTAGTTACTGTTCAGCTTAATTTCACAAACTATCGAAAATTGTTTACTAATACCTAAATATCGCGGAGATATATGGGCAGATCAAAATGAACTCAGATTTCCTGACAGTACAGAAGTAACATAGAAAAAAATTAAATGTCAGAGATTTCATTTAGACATACATACACGTTTCAAGCTTTAAAAATATTTCAAAACAGCAAATCTTTGGAATTTCCAACAGACAGTCTATATTATATAGACAGAAAATATTTTATCCCGCACAGTGTGTTCTCATTGCTCACATTGGAATCGTTGAGTTTTTTAACTAAACATTCATTAAAGTTTAAAAAATATGAAATAGATAATAAAACAAATTCAAAGTTCAAGATTCGGGCTTCCAGGTGCCCATATTCGTGTGGAGAACTACTTTATTTAAAATTTGATGGATCTAGGTAGCGTTATTTTTTCACAATGGAAAAAAACTCGCATACAGACATGCAGATTTTTAGTCCAAAGGGGCAATTTGTCCAGAAGGACAATTAATTTCGTTTTGGCGTATCACTTTTCATATTGTTGCCACCAAATGTTACCGCTCTGTGTTGTATTGAAAGAAATTAAATAATAAAGAATCTGCGTTAATGTATGTATGTTTCTCGCATTGTGATAAAACATCGTACCTCCATAAAATTTTGAGTTACGTAATATTTTACCGAATATGAGCGTCTGGAAACCCTAATTTGGAATTTGGAATTTGTTTTACTGTCCATTTCACATTTTGTAACACCTTAGCGAGCAATCGCAACACTGTACGGGAAAAAAGAAAAAAAAAAGCATTTTTATCTCCAGCGCGCGAGATTGTGTATCGGAAATTCTAAAGATAAGCTCATTTTAAAATTATTTTGCGATATTGCTGTCGAATTGAATTTTATGGTTTAAGTGCGAAGAACATGATATTTAAAAAATAAAAGTAACAAACAAAAAGTTAAATAAACGTAAAATCTGAATGCCTTCAGATTTTTTTTATTATTTAATTTCTTTAAATATAATACAGAGTGGCAACAGTTTGAAATTGTTGCCACCTTGGAATTAATTGGTGGCAAGAATTTGAAAAGTGATACAGTCGTTTAAAGTGATTCGAAATAAATTGGCGTTTCGAGACCTTTCTGGGCTAATGATGGTATTTATTTAAGTTTTATAATAAATATATTATAAACACTTAATTTTCTCTTATGAAGAACTACTAAATCAGTTATTCAACTTCCCGAGAAAATGCATTTGAAAAAACATAATAAAGCGATATTTGATTATGTTGATATACATTAAGAAAACAGTTTTTACGTACGACTAATAATTCATTCCCTATAAGTTACTAAACTTTTGATTTATCGGGCAACAAATAATATTTTGTTTACAATCGGAAGTAATACTTTACATAAAACTTATAGATTTTAAAACAAGGACGAGGCAGGAGATCATGTGTTAGCCACATTAGATCTTTTCACTTGTCAGATCTTTCATCTCCCATAAAATATTTATTCTTTGGTTGCATCATTAATTTCCTTACAACAAATCAACTTATTAATGAAATGCAATATAATTTTAGTCTACATCCCTCTAGGGTTTGCCTCTAATTAACTAACGAAATTTAATCAGATTTAAGTAGCAATGAATCTTTTAATGGTTTGCAAATATAATCAATCATTTATTAATTAAATATTCCCTGTGGTTCAGACATCATTAGCTGCAATATTAACTAAACCGTGAATTTGTTAAAAGAAAGGAACATTTTAGGGGGAGCGGGCGGTGGTATTGAGCTATCCATTAAATTTATTGAACCAGTCATACCTTTCGATTACATAGCAGTTTATTTAGGTTTTCGCAGCAGTCCGTTTTAGAGAAATACATGTGCTACTATATTCCTTATAGTGATTAAACGAGTCGACCGCCATATCGATGGAGGAGGTTTCGTATCCGATAAGAAAAAATGAAGTTTGGAAGGGTGAGCGTGTTTTGTGACATTGTGGCACTTAAAAGCCTTCGGATAGAAATTTCCTTGAAAGGCTGGTAGTAGGAAAAGAAAATTATCAGACTCTCCTTTCGCCTTTCCATTGATATCGGTATGGCGCTGGACATGTTTTTATATTGTCTCTTTTAAGACATATAGTTCGCGTCAAACACAGACAATCTCTTACGCACTCTCCAAAAATAAATTTGCGGACCTAATCTAGGAGAAGCTCAATATTATAAAGTTAAGCAACAAAACATAGACGTGAATTTGCATAGCGATTTCAACGAAATTTGTTTGTGGAAAACATATAGAGATCTTAGGTATTTTAAGAAAGCTGGAGAGATGAAAAATGAGCAATGCCCGCGCCGGGACTCGAACCACGGACCTCTCGAATACGCGCCGAGTGTGGTGGCTATTACACCACGAAGACATGCTAAGAAGGCGGAAGAAGTACCGTATGTACTCCCCTTTTAAAGGGCGACTGGTGATTGGGGAACCCAGTCGCCAAACCCTTGTTTTGGAGAATCACCATCCACCAACTTTTTTTTAGTTCGGGCGCCATTGTAGAGTTGGTTGGTTATTTCGAAGCAGGAATCATGAAAAATGAACTATGCCCTCACTTCGACTAGAAACACGGACCTCTCAAATACGCGGAGTGTGCTGACAACGAAGCCATGCTATGGAAGCGGGGGAAATACATTATATAGTCTCCCTTTTAAAGGGCGACTGGGGATTAGGAGACCCAATCGCCAAATCCTGGTGGGGAAGAATCAACATTCACCACCATTTTAAGCTCGGGCGTCACTGTAGAGACATAAGGTATTGTTTGAAAGCAGAACGGATGAAAAATGAGGAATGCCCTCGCCGGACCTCTCGAATACGCGCCAAATGTACTGACCACTACATCACGAAAGCATGCTAAGAAGGCGGGAGAAATACCTTTTAAACTAAATGATATTAAAAACATAGTAATAAAATAGTTTCCCAAAACATTAAAATCAAGAATTTTTCATTTTTTTTTTAATTTTGGTTTGCTGTTTTTTAAGTTTATAATGCTTTTGCCTTTGAAAATAAAACTAGAATCGCCTCATTGACTTAATATTAATTTTGCAAGTATGGAAATTTCAACTTTTAATCCTCTGCTGTTGATCTTTCGTCTTCTTAACCCATATATACACCTAGTACAGGATTTTTAATACTTACTGGCAATGTGATATTAATCTATATTTTAAATCGTTTATCTGAATATAACCAAAAAAGCACTTTCTTCGAGCTGTGTTCTTCATGGCGCTTCATCACTGGAGATGTATACAATATATTTAGTAACTGGAAGTGAAAGGAAGGCTCTTTCTAATTAGAAGCAAGGCGTCATAAATCATTGAATAACTCATTAAGTCTGAGGAAAAGTATTTTATCTCTTCACTTGAAATCATCCCTACTCCCCACTTGTAAAATAAAATTAAAAATTTTAGAATACATCGCATCTGTTAAATGTGAATTTCTGTGGTCAGGTTGAGTTTAAAAGCAAACGCGGACCTTTACGAAATTTTGTCGACTTTCCTTTGCTATCACAGCACTATTGTATTCAGAAACTAATTCGAGTGCTTTTTTTTTCGAATGTATTTTATATTACGTCGTTTCTTCCGCATTTCCATTACAATGCGTTTTGTTGTCAACCACTTATAAAGCATACATTAAGTCTTCCAATTAATTTCTTAATTTCTTCCTTGGAGGAAAGTAAGTCTAATCAATTGTATTATGAAAACAATAAATTAATTTTATAAAAACCTTTTCAAGCTACTCAATTTTAGTTAAGTTCCCCAAAGAATAGAAAAAATTCTTGATCCCGTGTTACTAAAAGTGAAATCGTAACACTGCAAAGAATAGTGAAATTTGAAGGTAAGACATTTAGACATTTTAAATTTCTTGAACATAATTATTATAAATGTTACTTCTACTACAACGATTATTTCTTACTGAAATTCTGTTAATATCCCAATATAATACATGATAGTTAGGTTGCACAATTCCAATTTTAATCACATAAGGTCAAGAACTTTATAAAAACAAAACAAAACAAAACAAAATCTTTTTATACTTTAGGATATTTCACTAAAGCGAGTAGTTCATACGCATTTCTTTGTATTTTTCACATTGAATTACTTATCTTTTTTCAATTTCAAATGTTCCAGAATAATAGCAAAAATGCAGTTTGCTTTCAATTATAAATATTTTCGAACCTAAGTAAAAATACAATATTTTCAGTGCTTTATTTTCCGTAAAATATATTAAAATCTTGTCTTTTATCTTATCCGTTTGCAATACGGTTGTGCTTTTTACTTATCTGACAGGCCTGCGGCTCTTTAACTCTTCAAGCTCTAAAACGTTATTTTTTCTTCGGGAAGAAAGATGTTTTCGGAGCAAAAAATGTGAAAATTTACATTATAATTAACCTTATTAGAATCGAAGTAACACTTATTGCAGATTCACAATATTTTATTTACAGAAAGTACACATTATTATTAGTTTGTTGTAATAAAAGCTGTGTTCTTCATGGCGCTTCATCACTGGAGATGTATACAATATATTTAGTAACTGGAAGTGAAAGGAAGGCTCTTTCTAACTAGAAGCAGGGCCTCATAAATCATTGAATAACTCATTAAGTCTGAGGAAAAGTATTTTATCTCTTCACTTGAAATCATCCCTACTCCCCACTTGTAAAATAAAATTAAAAATTTTAGAATACATCGCATCTGTTAAATGTGAATTTCTGTGGTCAGGTTGAGTTTAAAAGCAAACGCGGACCTTTACGAAATTTTGTCGACTTTCCTTTGCTATCACAGCACTATTGTATTCACTATTATGACATGTGACATAAAAATGTGAAAATTTACATTATAATTAACCTTATTAGAATCGAAGTAACACTTATTGCAGATTCAGAAACTAATTCGAGTGCTTTTTTTTTCGAATGTATTTTATATTACGTCGTTTCTTCCGCATTTCCATTACAATGCGTTTTGTTGTCAACCACTTATAAAGCATACATTAAGTCTTCCAATTAATTTCTTAATTTCTTCCTTGGAGGAAAGTAAGTCTAATCAATTGTATTATGAAAACAATAAATTAATTTTATAAAAACCTTTTCAAGCTACTCAATTTTAGTTAAGTTCCCCAAAGAATAGAAAAAATTCTTGATCCCGTGTTACTAAAAGTGAAATCGTAACACTGCAAAGAATAGTGAAATTTGAAGGTAAGACATTTAGACATTTTAAATTTCTTGAACATAATTATTATAAATGTTACTTCTACTACAACGATTATTTCTTACTGAAATTCTGTTAATATCCCAATATAATACATGATAGTTAGGTTGCACAATTCCAATTTTAATCACATAAGGTCAAGAACTTTATAAAAACAAAACAAAACAAAACAAAATCTTTTTATACTTTAGGATATTTCACTAAAGCGAGTAGTTCATACGCATTTCTTTGTATTTTTCACATTGTTTTGTTCTTTTAAATCTAAAGAATGAGGAATTATAAATAAGAATCACTGCTCCTAAATGCATAAGCATTTTGTAAGAAATTCAAAAACTATTTGAACGCCAGCCAAAATTCGTCAAATTGCGTTACAAATTCGAGAGATATTCATTTGGAAGATAAATTTTCTACTCACCCGACGATTGAAACAATAGATTTCGACAATCACAAATCTTATTTGAGAGCAACGTTTGCGAGAACGATTTCTGCAATTCGTTAGACACTTATTTCTCATTTAATTAACTCAGTTCTCACTTCCCGGGAAGGCAAAAGTACATGAAAACGGAAAACATCATCTTTAAAATTTGAAAACTATAGAAAAACATAAAACACCCAATACAGTCAAAACAGTTAAAAAACCATTTTGACAATTAATATTAGATTTTCTATGCAAAAACAAACAAAACAGTTTACTTTTGGTCCCAGCCGGCAAAAAGACATCGAAGGTGCAGAAGTTGACTTAATTCACTATTTTGCTAAGTTTGAAATGTAACCAAACGGCTGCTCCGTTAGGCTTAGTCGCACTTAAACAAATTTAAAATTTTTGATAATTCTACAACTATTGCACGCCGATTAACTAAAGGCCTGAAAGCCTTAACTGGGACGTAAAAAAACATAATTCAAGCACTTTTAAAGCAAAAAATGCACAATTTACCAACATCTCTACATATAATAAAACAAAGTGTGTGTGTGTGTGTGTGTGTGCGTGCGTGCATGCGTGCGTGCGTGTGTGTGTGTGTCTGTGTGTGTGTGCGTGCGTGTGTGTGTGTGTCTGTGTGTGTGTGTGTGTGTGTGTGTGTGTAAGCTAATAGACCCAGGGCCCCGAAATTTGGTACATATGTGTATCTACACAAGAGCCAGTGCACCTCGAAGCGATTTATGTTTTGTGACCAAATCGCGTCATTTTGAGACATAATGGGCTACAGGAAAGCGAGATTTCGCTCTATACATTTTTTTTACTACACATTTTCGCTCATTTTTACATGGTCGTGAAGCGTAGACACTTAGCTATTTTACGAACTTAAAATAAATTTCGTATTTCAATAAATCGATTATATAAAAATTTATTTAGGAAGGTGAGCTTAACACCTTTTCAGCGGAAGTTTTTAAAAAAAAACTTATTTTAAAAAATGGGCTATTTATTATCTTTGATTTTTGGACACGTTGAACTTTAATCCTTTTGACTCCTTTTAAAAAAGGAATTTTGGAAAAATAACAATATTTTGTATTTTTTAAAAATTTTTTAAATGAAGCTTCCGAATACACTTCTCGCATCTCAGATATTTTAAAATGTAATTTTGGCAACAATTTTCCTTTCTTATCCAGTTGAAGTTGATAGATTTTTGATAAAATTGCATCATTTTGAATAGTTTCATTCTTTAAAAAATTTCGGTTTGGCAACAATGTTTCATAGTATTTCTTATGTTACTGTTTTTAAGAGACCGAAAAGTTTAAGAAATTAAAAAGTTGTTTCTTTTTGCAATGGTAAATTGTTTAATTACTTTATTAGGATAATTAACATTTGCATCAAGGGATATTGCTTATTTCATTGTAATATTATGTTTTAGTTATATATAATTTTAATTATAAAAAAGCTTTGCATGATATTTTTTAATCTGTTTAAGTTCTTAATCTGTTTATACCATTTGAGTTCTTAAGATTTTTGCAAAGGGAAGTTGGTTAATTTATTTATTAGGATAATTAATACTTGTATTAAGCGATATTGCTTATTTCGTTGTTGTATGCTTTTTATATGTAATGCATTTTTAACTGAATTTTTTTTCCATTCTTGTTTGTTTCTTTTTCGATAAAATTGTTCTGCAGAGTAAAATTCTGTGCAGTTTTCAAATTTAATGTTTGGTGTTCCCTTCAAGCATTTTTCTGGTACACTTAAAAGCCAGACGAAGGCTGTCCTCGCAGCGGCTAGTATAATAATAAAAATGAGCTCACTAAGCCGAGTAACGGTGTGCGTATATATATACTTTGGTGCGGCCGTTTGGTACGGAAAAGGCAGGTGCAGATGTTATAGCATTCCCACACACAAAATTTCAGCTGCCTGAAATTACCTGTTTTTGCATTATGCAAGATAAATAAACACATACATACGTACAGACGTCACGAAAAGCCTCTCCTGAATTCATTTTTATTTTGTTTTCGGAAAAGAGACCTTTATTCTGTCGGCACGCAGATGTCAAGCAAAACGTCCTTTTGAAACATTCGAGAGCGGTAAAAATGGTTATTTTTCTTGAAATAAGATACCCAAATTTTTCGTGATTACAATACTTACTTTACTTCAAATAAAGAAGTTATGAAAAATTAACTGCGTCGAATTTTGAAACAAAAGTATGTTCTGTATTAACGCGTGTTTTTTCCAAACACATATGTATGAAGCATTAAAAATTGGGATGGTAGAATATAGGTGTTAAAATTTAAATTCAAGATTATACTCAAACAATTTTCATGAAAAATTTGCGTTAATTAACGTGGTAGCTAAGCAGAATCTGTGAGAAAATTTAAGACTAAAAATTATAACTAAGGAATTTTGATAAAAAAACATTCTTGTGAATTGCCGCGTTCTCATCACAAATTTTTAACTATGAAAATATTTGTGATTCTAGAAAGAGATAAAAAAGGAACGTCAAGCTCGATCCAAGAAAGGAAATGGGCAAATAAATGGGTAACCGAAGTTATATAAACTTACGACACAAAGAAAAAGAATTAGTATTCACGAGGAAAAATATACATATATAATATTCATAAAGTAGTTAAAATAATACTATTTTCGTAGCGGTGTTTTAATTTAAACTCTTTTCCTAAGAATTTTTTGTAGTTTGTTCTGAAACAAAACTAGAAACTAAAACTTATTTCGGTTTATTCCTGAATGTTTTTGAACTTACTGCTGCCTATGAAAAACTAAAAGGGAAGAAAATATGAAGGTGAACCAGTGTTTGAAAGAAGTATGTCTTTGTGAATATTACTTATCTTTTTTCAATTTCAAATGTTCCAGAATAATAGCAAAAATGCAGTTTGCTTTCAATTATAAATATTTTCGAACCTAAGTAAAAATACAATATTTTCAGTGCTTTATTTTCCGTAAAATATATTAAAATCTTGTCTTTTATCTTATCCGTTTGCAATACGGTTGTGCTTTTTACTTATCTGACAGGCCTGCGGCTCTTTAACTCTTCAAGCTCTAAAACGTTATTTTTTCTTCGGGAAGAAAGATGTTTTCGGAGCAAAAAATGTGAAAATTTACATTATAATTAACCTTATTAGAATCGAAGTAACACTTATTGCAGATTCACAATATTTTATTTACAGAAAGTACACATTATTATTAGTTTGTTGTAATAAAAGCTGTGTTCTTCATGGCGCTTCATCACTGGAGATGTATACAATATATTTAGTAACTGGAAGTGAAAGGAAGGCTCTTTCTAACTAGAAGCAGGGCCTCATAAATCATTGAATAACTCATTAAGTCTGAGGAAAAGTATTTTATCTCTTCACTTGAAATCATCCCTACTCCCCACTTGTAAAATAAAATTAAAAATTTTAGAATACATCGCATCTGTTAAATGTGAATTTCTGTGGTCAGGTTGAGTTTAAAAGCAAACGCGGACCTTTACGAAATTTTGTCGACTTTCCTTTGCTATCACAGCACTATTGTATTCACTATTATGACATGTGACATAAAAATGTGAAAATTTACATTATAATTAACCTTATTAGAATCGAAGTAACACTTATTGCAGATTCACAATATTTTATTTACAGAAAGTACACATTATTATTAGTTTGTTGTAATAAAATTTTAATTTTTACCCTCAGTATTGTATTTTTGTGAAATAACCTTGACATGATCTGGAAATGACAGAACTGAAATACACAATCGCCCCTAAAATTACTTAAAATCTTTTAATATGCTGGTGTGGTTTGGTTTATATGGTCATGGCACAGCACTCAAGGGCTATCTGTCTATGCAGCGGGATACCTTCGTGGAAGATTTTCTAAGGAAAACTGACTCTTATACATGTTTACACATGGGGAAAACCACGAAAACGCCTTGCAGCCAGCCCGTTCGTGGGATTCGAAACTCAGACCAAGCTACCATAGTTCAGCGACTGTTAGGCACTTTTAATATGTATAGAATCACTTCGAAATTGTAGATATATTCGGAAATTTATATGAACCTACTTTTGTTCTAGCAAGTAGAGTTACAAATTTCGCAAACATTTTTGAATTCAAGAAAATTTTACTCTTAAAAATGCAGCATATTTTTAAGCAAAATTTGAATTTCAATTATTCCTTTCTTCTTCGAGATTAACTTAAATAGGGTTGACTTACTGCATTTAGAAAAGCAACATTATGAAATAAAACTTAAGGTTTGTTTAATGGAAAACATTTCAGAAAAATGTACCTAAGTGTTAAAAATAACTCATTTTCAGAAAAACGTAGACATGAAAAACATCATTCGTCCTATATATTTCCATCTAGTTTTTTTTTTAATTTTTTGCACTGTAATCATGTTGTAATGATAATTATTCAGATTCTTAATTCCTTTTATTTTGTATTTAAAAAAATCTTATTCCCTGGGTGATTTTGTAAATCCTTATTTTAAATGGATTTTGTCAAACTTTCGAAGTCCCAATTGTCAAGGAATGGATTTTGTCAAATTTTCGTATTCCTTTATACGTATTATTGTACATCAGCATTTATCTTTGAAATTTTCTGCACTTTATTTCTAAAATGTAAGTTTTTCCAAACATATAGCTATATCCTCCCTTCGAATTTTGAACGATTTCACTTTAATAAATCTTTTTTTAAAAGCTTCGATCCAGAATGTGCTTAAGTTAATGACTCTTCAAACTCAGATTTCTGAAATTTATTTTTGCTGCTAACAGCCGTGGTTCTGAAAAGACATTTTTATATATAGTACTGTTGATATAAACAGAGAATAATAATTAGAAAAAATAATGATAAGGCTCAATTAAAAACTATTTAAAAGCACTCTTTTAAATTTTTTCTTAAAAAAAAAGGCATGTTGTCTTACTTTACATCCTTTGCCTTGGTTTACAAGCGTTGAGTACTTCAAATGTAAACATCTCGTATATTTTTGAAAGCACAAAAATGAGCCCTATTTAAAAACAAAATTGAAAACTGATTTTTAGAAGCCAAAAAGGGCGTACTCCCCTTCAATATACTTTAAAATTTTTAAATTCCATCATTACTTGACTACTAGGTGTCGAACGGGTAAGAGCGCTTAACACTGATAGTTTGTCCATGATTTAAATCTTAGTGAGCGGGTTTTCTGCATGAGAGGGTTCCATGTTTTTTCCCCCTTCACCGTAATGAAATAATTGAGCTAGTAATAACGTTTTATCAACATGCTTCATTTAATTTAAATATAAACTCTTATTTTAATTTGCATATTGTGTTTGACAATGCCGTATTATAATGGTATAATCCGTTTCAAATCGTTCCGTAGTGAATAAGTGATAAACCGGGAAGTGATCTTCGCCGGTATTCGAATTACTGTAATAATAATCTCAGTAATAAATAACGTTTAAATTAGAATATTTCAAAATCACGATGTTATCAAAAGCCAAACGAATTTTAATTTCTGTTTTTAAAATGTATACATTGTTACATGTTACATACCCCTAAGTTATGTTACTGCATATATACATATATGTATATACAGCAATTTTCAACAAAACATTACAAACGAAATTCATCCAAAAGACCTTGATCTAGTAAAACTGCAGACATTGTTCTTATATCTATAGAAATGGTATTGAAGCTACAGCCTTTCATTAAGAAAAAATGACTTTCTCTAAAAATGAAAGCAAGAAAAATATTATTATCAAGAACTAGCAATTACGAAAATATAAAACGATATGAAACTTCACAATAAAGAATTAGTGGTTGTAAAAGGCTGTTTGAACGTCCAGTTTCGTGCTGAATGTTTGATCATAAAATCTACAATTTCAGTCTAAATGACGTCGTAACGGAAATTTTTCTTTGATTGCACGAACCATTGCAACTAAAACTACTCAGAGCGCATCATATCTGAAGCTTCTATATTTTGTATTCTGTAATTTGGCCTAGCGAGTCATCATATAATCTGCAAAGAAATGGACTGTTATTTCAGGTCATTCATTATCCTTGTAACTATTACGAAACTTTAGCTTGCAGCCAATGCATACATGGATCTTCCATGTAATGCCAGCAGTATTACTTAATGCACAGTATTGGGATACTCATAATAATTCAGCATATACTAATGACATTATGCTAACGTGTTTGAAGAATAAGACGAGAAAATTCGATCTTGCTGCCTTCAATTACATCTTTTTATTATTATCCAGCCATAATGGACATTAATGTAATGGCTTATAAAAGCTCCAAATTTGCTTGTTTTATTACGTCTGCAATGGAGAAATTTTAGCATGACAGGATACTGGACGTGACTGATAATACTGTCTTACAGGCACGATACATGTTTGTTTGTCTCTCTTTGGAATGAAATTTCTTTTATCGTCTATTCTTAATCCTGATTCGAATCGTATTAATAAAAATTATTAGTCTAATGCATTATAAGAACAATGTTTTTCGATTTGAAGTCATTAGCTATTGTTATCCATTGTTTTGTGTGCTACCTGTAATGATTTACAGTTAGATTAAAACCCTTTTGAGACATTAGGTTATTACGAAGTAGGAGATAACAAAAATGAGTAACACCTTCGCCGGGACTCGAACAACGGACCTCTCGAATACGCTCCGAGCGTGCTGACCACTACACCACGAAGGCATGCCTAGAGAGCTTGAGAAACACCTTATAATCCAAATATTTAAATTCTTAATAACCATTTAATATGGTTATGCATTTGATATACTTTTCGTCGAATAGCTAGAATTTAGAATTTCCCCTAAGTTAATAAATAATATTATGTAAGGCGTGTTTAGAGTAAATCTCATAGTAAACGAACATATTAATAATGTAAGACTACACCCGTTCGTCTAACAAAATATTGGGTACATTCAAATTATTTGCTTAAATATAAAAATTAAACATTCTGTACGCATCACTGAACGCATGCTGAAATTAAATTACATAAACTTTATCAAATATTAAAAGATATTCAATGCCTTTATCCTGTTGAAATTCCAGTAATATTTGAAATTATTTTAGACCTCTTCTTAAATAATAATAACAATATCTTAATGGTTTACACTATTTTGTCACAAAAATGCAGTGAATAATTTATATTTGACAATAGCATTTAAATTTTTTAACGCATGCATTACATGAATGCGTCAAAATTATCCTTTCAACAATTCAATCACATATCTTTAGACTGAAAATATTCAACTTCAATTTTATAGTTATTCGCATATCAATTAGTTAGATATTAAATTTACATTAACATTTACTTTTATATGAAAACCACATATATATGCATCACTCTAAATTTGGCTTTCATTCCTTAGGAAGATATTGCTATACAGGAAACCATTAAATCAATTAATTGTCCTACAAAAAGTCAGTGAAGTGTTTCGAACATGTGCAGATACCTAGTAGCAGGATCTCCACCATTATTGATGAGAAAGTGAACAAAGCAGCATGCACATTATTTTTTTCTTCAAATCATATATAAACTAATCAGAAAATGCATTTATATTAAAAGAAAGTATGTAAAAAAGTTATACATCTACGGTAAAGAGAAAGCAAATGTGCGTTACATTATTTACTTAAAAGGTGTTCTATCCAACTAGATAAGCAAAAGCAGATAATTAAGCTTTTGTGATTTTGTAGATCCAAGGATTCAAGAATTAATTATTACGGAGTGCCTAGGGTAAAGAACCCTCCACCTCCACATCATAGTGCAGAAATAGGAAAAAATACATGAAGGACGTTAAGGAAAATCAAAAGGAAGTCAACATGACTTGAGAAAAAGTACAGAGACAAAAAGAAGAACTTACAAAAATATTATAAGTGCGGAAAAATTAAGCAGCGATTAGCGAGATTCGATCTCGGGACCTTTCGGTCTCGAGGCTAACGCGCTAACCACTGAGCTAGGGAGAATACTCAAACTTTTAATATTTTAAGATTTTTAATGATTTTTTTGGGGGGGGTGTTTTATAATTTTTTAACATAAATACAACACCAAAGATAAAGCAGATAGGAAAGATTTTACGATTAATAGGCCCCTTGGTAACATGGATTATAATATAGTTATGTGTAATTTTGTAGTAGTTTAAAATGGTAAAATGTATCACTCTTACTTAAAAAAATTCGCTGAGAATAATACTTAACGAACTTCTACATTTTAAGCGAAATAACGCTTCCCAACATAAGACATCTTTATGAAACTGGTAGTCCCAAGTGAAAATTAAAATATACATTTCTGTCTTTGAAGCATTTAAAAATATTGAAAGTTCTGCGATTTCTAGAACTCGAACGACGATAATGATGTTTAACATAATTGAGATAGGAATTGTGAATTCGCGAAAGCAAAACTTAAATAGCATCAAAGAAAAAAATTAAAATTCAAAAATAACATACGATCACAAGAAAACAATTCTAGATGTTTTTTTTTACAGTTTTCCTGTATTCATCCTCATCGTAGCCATCACATTCACGAATTTGAATAACATAAGCAAATTTGAGTAGACAGCATTTAGCCGGTAATGATAGAACGAATATTTTCCGCTGCAACAGTATAATTATTGCCTTCCTGGGATTTTAACTTAACGTATTACCATAAATTATGAATATGAAATATTATGATACTTTACACTAAAGCTTATGAATTCTAAATAGAAGCAGTTTTGAATGGAAGCAAGTGCTTATGTATGCTTATAAAATAGTAGCCGGAAATGTAATGGTTTTAAGTATATGTATTCTATAGTAAAATAGTAAACAGTTAACAGAGAATACTTTTGAGAACGTGCATTTTATAACAAGGTTAAACGGGATCTACGTAGTTTTGGCATTTCTGAATTCTCTGTGAAACTTGCGGTGTTTAACAACAAATCTTACTAACGAGTATTCAACAGAATTGCGCGTTAGATTTGAAATGTGTTAAAAAATCGTTTCTACAGATGTCCCTTGACGGGGAAATTTTTTTCACCATCAAGAAACATTTACGCGAAATAAAAAAAAAAGTTTACACCTCAAATGTTTATGTTCATCTAAATAATCGTTTGTTGCATGAATGCCAATAAATTTATGTAATAACACTTAAAACACTTACAAACAATACTTAGTACACAAGAAGAAATAACAACAGCAAATAAAGCAATGGCGTGCTGCAGTAAAATGCCTGGTTCAATGGCTAATCCATGAGAACTGTATCTGCTCAAATTTATTAAAAATTGTCTTTTACCTAATATTTAAAGATGCACTGTAAATAATTGCTTAATTATTCTGCAGGAAGTTAACTCGTTTTATAAAGGACTATTTTCTAGGAAAATGCCTCAGTATTACATTTATGGAAAACCTGTATTTAAGGTGGCAATGTTATTTTCATCACATCAAATGTGGCAATAATTTTTTTGTTTCTCAAAATCCTCTTCAGTTTTGGGGTACGAATATTCACCTCGAACTACTCATAAGCGAAAGGCTGTTAAAACAATGTAAAAGAAGTTAGGCTGTCTAAACAAACGAAAATTTAATTTAATGGAGGACACGCTTTTATCAGTAGGTTATTAAAATATTGTTTGCGCCTATAAATATACTGACGAGTGTGCACATGACACATTACTGAATTGTGAGTGATTTAAATAATCGTGACAACATGCTCGAAAAATATCTACACCACACGCAGAAACAGAGCAGCTGTTGCCGCCCAGACGGTACAGTGGTTAGGTGAGCAGACTACAGTACCGAAGGGCCAAGGTTCGAATCCCAGAGAAAGCATCGATGTTATAAAGTATTTTCTCCTTCCTTCCAGCGTGCCTTCGTATTGAAACGGTAGCACACTCGATTGAAGCATATTCGCGAGACCCAGGTTCGAGTCGTGTTGAGGAAGTTCCTCATTTACATGTCTTCTGCTTCAAAATAACCTAATGACTCTACAATGTTTGTAAATGTATAGTGTCTGAAGCATGGGGGACTCTAAATATGCGGCTATCTGAAAGTCCTCTAGAGAGATTTGTGGTACCGTCCCTCCCGGGGTGCTTTCTGTCACATTTGGGGCCAGAACTGAGCGAAGTCGTACTGTCACCTGTTAGGTGCTCAAGGCTTTTGCCAACGACAGGCGCAAACTTGCTCTCCCTGCCATAATGAATTTCGAGGCTTGTTCTGATGTTATTGTTGATCAAGTACGATAAGTCACAACAACACAGAGCAACTAACTGGTAGAATTCCCAGGAATCCAACCTAACGTTCTAGAGTTTTAAACGCATGATGGAATGCCCTTCAGAAATTAACATGCTCAGCATATCATCATGATTAATTGTTAAACGTGCAGAGTCAAAATCAAAATATTACCTTATGTATCTCTTTCATACCAGTAGCATTTCTTGGAACGGATACGATATTGCTCATGATAAGGACTCTGGAATGACTCAAACACATTTACCTCGTATAAATTCTAGGATTTCATTAATCATCTGTGGGATAGTGCTAACCATTTGCAATACGGGAAAACCAAATTCTCCGAAAATTTCTGATAGTTTTACACTTACCTGTCAGTTTGCCAGATAAAAAGAATTTAAGTGCGATCAATCAGCGTTATTGGCCTAGTCCACTTCCAAACGGCAAAATCATCTCTCCTACATTTATCTGCCTTTAAGATATGATTAATGTAGTTCCAAACCCACTGATTTTGTAATATTAACAGTGAGGTATTCAAGGAATTTCGGTACATCTTGTCTCGAAATGAAGACGATTATCGTGAATGAACGCATCCATGAGTGCAGTGTACCTGTCACATATAACAAGAAATTTTCCAACTTTGAACAGAAAAAATTTACGACAATGTTGTACGAAAGCAAACTATTCAGAAATAGATTATATCCGATGATGGATAACTAATAATCACTGCACATTAGTATATTTCTGGTTTTCGATTCGTAATAATAAGTTGACACCGCAAAACTTTGTAAATGATCTTTCTCTTTCGTCTTGTTTAAGATTTGACAACCTACAATTCCATCAGGAAGAACTAAAATTATTTCACTCAATCGAGTACATCAAGTATACTAGATTTAATGTATACAGTGAGTCATATTTTGTTTGAAAATAAAAGGTGATTTTTTAAACCTATATAAAACCTAGTATCTTACTTGAGTGAACTTTCTTCTTTCTAGGTAAATAAGCGAAAAAAATTGCTTTAGCTTCGTTTCAAACGGAAAACACGTCAGCAACATCTAAGGATTTCTGTTTTTTTTCCTCGAACATTTATCCGAAAAGAATCACCATCATCGTTTTGCAATTCTTTATTTTATTATAATCAGAAGAGTAAAAAATGTAAAGTAAATTCAATTTAAAAATTTATGAAACATGTCTTAGTTTTTTGTTCATATTTTGCTTTTGAGGTATCTTTGAAACCTTTTAAGTGTAAAACAATCCGTATTTTATTTTAAGGCTGAATAGCTTTCATTTTTCCTTCGGTAAAAAAACACACTTTTTGTTAAAAGGCTTCTTTCCTTTTATAATTATGCAGATAATATTAAGAGATACCTTATTTGTCGGTGTATAAGACGGATTTTTTTTCTTTAAAAATAGGTCTACAAAACGGAGTGCGTCTTATACGTCGATACTCAGTGTTTGATTATATTCATTGCTGGAAATTTCCTCAATTCGGAGTTATGCGATTTCTTTCTTGTTTCTTCGTGGTGTGTGGGAATATTACGGTTACGTACTGGGACATAGGAATAGTATAGTTATGAAACTGTAGATTCCAGGGCTCCCTGGTGGACTGTTGAACAAACCCGCCCTAGTAGTATGAAATCAGTTGGTTCTCACAAAACAGATGTTAAAAATACACTCAAGGAATTGAAACCTCAGTTAGCTGTAATTCCAGGCAGCCTAACTAGTCAGCTTCAACTTTTACATGTCTGCATTTATAAACCATTTAAGGGATTTTCGAAGGAGAATCAGAAAATCTGGATGCAGTCCTCAAATTTTTAGGTTACACATCATCAGGAAGAAGGAACAGGCCCAGCATTTCGCAAGTTTGTGAATGGATCAAATCTTCATGGGATGTTGTGAAACCAGGCAATGGCTAAATCATTTAAGGAGTGTGGCGCTGCCCAACCGGTATAGTGGTTAGCGTCGCTGACTGCCGTGCCGAAGGGCTCGGGTTCGAATCCTGGAGAAGGAATGGATGTTTGTAAATGTAGAGTGTCGGTGCGGCATACGGTGGCACTCTAAACATGCGGTGAGCCGAAAGTCCTCTCATATGGTTTGGTTAAAGGGGAGAGGGGTGGGAGACCCTCGGACCATTCCCCTCGGGGTGCTCTCCATCAAAATTGGGGGCGGAACTAAGCCAAATCTCACTGTCACCTGTTAGGTGCTCAAGGCCGTTGCCAACGACAGGCGTAATCTGGCACTACTTGACACGAGAATTCTTGTGGACTTCGGCTGACTTTGTCAGACAAGTGAGCATGAGTAACAACAACAACAGCAACCACAGGAGTGTGGCATTAGTAATGTAGTGAATGGTACAGAGGACAATTATTTGTATGAAGACACAGATGCTGATTTACAAGAGGTTTCAAATCAGTCTTCATTTAGCTCTGGAGATGAGCGTCTGGATTTTGACAAAGAAGATTAAAAGGTGTTATTTCCCGGATAGACTGATAATTTACAGAAAGCACTTCTTTACGTATGTGTATTACTTTGTATTTAAAATACTGTAAATTCAGTATAATGGTCACAATAAAAATTTAGCCTTCACAAATGTGTATAAAAACACATGTGTAATTATAAATTAATATATTAAAGAGCTTACAAAGACTAAAATGAATTAAGAGAGATTAAGATGAATGCATCTAACGTTATCAAACATGTTTCTACATACTTTTGTCTCATCATGAGAACACTCGTGAATGGAAACCATAAATGCTACATTAGTAAAGCGTTTGCGATATGTGATCATGAAATTTAGCATGTTAAGATGAATTGCAAATGCTACTTAAATGTAGATTTTTGGTCTACGTGCATCAGGGTAGATTGGAAAAAGACTTGCTTCCTTCAACTGAATCAAAGAGATACGCTCTGTTGAAACACTGGACATTTAATCCCCAGTAAATGGTCTACAGCTTCTTCCATTCAGCCGCATAAAATAATTACGGAGCAATTTTGTGTCATTATTGGTGTCTTTGTTTCGCAATTTTAATATATTGTTGCGTTTCTTCAGTGGATTTGGAGTGATTGACCACAACACCTGTCGAAGAATCGAAACACAATTTATGAGCCTATATTAAGCAAAAGATCTTCAAAAACGCATTTACAGTCGTCGAAAAACTACGACAAACACGGTGAAACAATCAGCAATACAGTTTTTAGGCTATCAGAACACAACGAAGACAGCTTCACGGCAAAACACTAAAATAGAGCTCCCGACTCGGTCAATCGCTCTTCGCTCTCGGACCTCAACGCACTCGACGATAAAACTCGACAATGCTCTGACAATACACTACGATAGCCACAATGGTGCGCGCTCTCGATGCACCAACTCGCGATATACTGACGAGACACTCGACACTAGACTGCTACTCCGCGTACAGGCAGGGTTTACATAGCTTTTGGCCTTCCTTCGAGAGCATTCAGGGCTAAACCGTTGAGAATTCGTTTCAGAATGTTCTCCATCCATCTACGGCATATCGCCAAATGGGCGATTTCGCGCCAAATATGGCAATCCCACCATCCCTTGCCATTTTCTGATAACTCTAAGAGCGCTTTGCGGGGAAGCTGTCTTTCCGCACTTAGGTATTTCGTAATAATATGAATGATCCAGCTAATTGATTGCTATCGAGGTAAGCGAACTATTTTTTATCAAACTTCTCGGCTGATACTTGCAATAGCAAAACCGAAAATAATCACTTTGACATTCTTTTCGATCCCGATTTACATTTTTAGTACATTTACTGCTCTTTGACCCCCGTTCTTTTAAAGCTCTTCAGAAACTGATATTTTTGCTTTTAAACAAAAATTATAAGCAAAATATTAATTAAATAAACACAAGAGGGTTCACAAATGGGTATAGTATTTAAAAATTGGTATTTCAATGAGATTTCTAGATATACTAATGCAATTTGGGCAAATTCCTGAGCATTTCTCTAAAATTGTATCCAGTTTTTAAATTACAGTTATGTTTGACAATCTCTTCTCTGTTCATAAATGAGCTTAAATTACTCAACAATAAATGTTGAATGCGATAGGCATTATTACTGAACTCTACCTGAAGACGCGCTAAGACGTATTAGATTGCAGATATAGCATTTTTAAAAGAATCACAGTTATATGATGTTTGCAGAACGTCTTTTCAGGCTGGCAGAGATATTGGATGATCTTTACATACTCATGAATTCAGGCGGTCTCTTAGTCATGTACCACAGAATTTCAGATCTAAAATTCCGTGTAACCGAAGCCATTGATAGACGCAGGACGGAGTAATGATCCATCCTGTTGGAATGCATCCAAACAGAAAGCACTCTGTCGTAAAAGAGTCAGCAAAATAATGGGTTTTCACAGTTAATAGTATGATACTTCAAATAGCTTCAGTTGTAAAGCCATGCCTTAATAGTTACAGACACAGCACCACGTAGGGGTCAAAGCTGCAAATAAATGATCTGCATAATTATTTGCTTTAAATTCCCTTTCGCAAATGCATGCGCTGTTGCAGCACTGTACGTTGTAAATACAAAAATACAAGTTTTACGTATTTTCAATCACTCTGGCCATGTCACTATATAGTGCAATTAATATTAAGTTTGCTTCTTTATAAAAAACAATGAGCCGCACAGAACGCTGTGCGTTTGTGTAGTATCCGGAAATCTTATTTTTGGTTATTCGTAATTAGCATTAGTAAATCAGTAAAAGACGTAGCAATGTTGATGGCGTAAAACGTAGAGCAGGGATTCTGATTCCGTAGAATGCTAAAATGTTGATCCAACTGACATTTGTGGTCACAATTCATTTGGCACTTAGTCGTACCTATTTCCACAATATTTACATTTTTTATACTATTGCGATAGAAAGAGAGCACAGCGAAATAGCGTCTTTATAGGAAGAGAAGCAGAAGCTAAAGTGCGTATTAACCCAATATCGATCCTTCCAATTGCGATAGGAAAAGAGCATAGCGAAATAGAGTCTTTATAGGAAGAGAAGCACAGTCTAAAGTACTCATTAACCCAATATGGAAGCTCATCAAGAGAAGGTTTTGGTTTAAGTTAGAAAGGCTTCAGTTCTCAAAATTTTGAGTTTCAAATTCCGAATTAGCAACGCCATCAGCATTACGCAAGCTATGTGACATAGTTTAGTCTAGAAATTGTGCAGTCCAGAAAAGTTACTGCTACTTTAAGAATAAGGAAAGCAAATATCCAAATTAAAAATGAGGAATTAAAAGGCTATTATTTAATTATATTGTAAAGCTGATTTACATACTTTATCTTACATCTGTTATTAAATTATTAGAGGCTGTTATTAAATTTTATAATAAAGTTGGTTTACCTATTTTTTTATCTTCACACACACACACACACAATATATATATATATATATATGCGGTCAAATCTCCAGGTTACATACTTGTTATCATGCAGTTTTGATATCTACTACTGCTTACAGAATAGAATTAGACTGAACATATGTTAATCTTGCTGTAGGAATATAAATGATCTAAGAAATAATTACACATTTACTGAGACGGTTGACACCCATTAAACTCCATATAAAGTCATACCAACTATTAGCCGTGAAAACGTAACATCGCAAGTAATTTTTATTTTGAATCCCCAAAACGGATAAAAGTACAAGAATCCCAATATGTTGCTTTCGCTTAGCTCAAATATTTTGGCAACAGCTTGAAAACAGAAAACATCGCGAATTATCTTGAAAAAGTTAGAATTCCCGTAGGCGCAGGGCAATTAACGATAACACGGGAATTTCTTCAAATGTCGATAAAATGTTACAATTTTCGTTGTTTCAGAACAACTTACAAATGTATTATTTCTTCGTAGGAACAGCGTTTCAACATATAACATTTACAGTGCTAAATTGTAAAAATTTCACAATGAATTAACCCTTGTTTCTTTCACATTCCTTAAGTATAAGAATTATATATTAGTCTAACATAATTTCTAATCCCGCATGAGGAACGTCTTTGATTTTTCTGTTAGATATTCTAACGTTACTCAGTCTTTAAGCATATTGATATTTTTGCTGCTTGATTTCACACAGTGTAAGCAGAAATCGTAACTCTGATTTGAAGCAAATATCTTCATATTTCCGAATTTTATATTTCCTCTTATATATTCCAAATTTATGTCGGATTGCTTATAACATTGTTAAATGATACCATCAAAGAAATACTTGATGGCGAATAATGATAAACAACTAAAATATCACTAGCTATTTAGAATATTTCTTCGATAACTTAAAGTCAAAAATAGTTTAAAAAAGATGTTATATGCAAATGAATTTTTTTGAATGTGTAGTAGTTTCAAAAACAACAGAGCCTACTTTACAGCATTGTGACGTTTACATAATAAACACGTTTTGATTATGTTAATGTGTTGTATACTTCTACTGTTTTGTCTGCTTTCCCCAATACTTCAAAGATAGGAGAATTAAACAGGATTAAGAATCTAAGTTTAAAGAAGTAGCTCCATCCGGCTGTAAAGGTACACTTCTATTTTTGTCCAATGGAAATAATATTTCCATCTTTGGTTAGTTTCTTCTTTGCTTTGAATATTAAATAGTTTCTCTTAAAATTAAAAGGAGCTAAGTACTTAAATATAATTTAAATATATGAATCGTAAAAAATGCATTCGGTACTGTTTCTTATTTCCCGGATAATCTCAAGTCAGTCTTTGTTGTTAATGTAGTTCTGTACTTAGAGGTTGTAAGATTTGTCAATGAACCTGGCGAATTCTCGCATAGGCGTGAATAAAATAAAAGCACAGAAGAAGGGTGAAAAGTAATCCTTCATTAATTCAAAGTTTAACAGAAAGGTACGATCTTCTTGCGACACAGTCAACTGGCGGTGAAAACATAAACGTAGAATATAAGTTAAGTCGAATCTAAACTAGAATAGTGTCCTGGATTAGCACGTTAATTTACCCATAATAGGTTGAAAATACAAAACCCTAATATACGTGACGATAATCCGAAATGGCCAAGAGACTTACTAGCGAGATAGCAACGAATATAGGGAAAACACGCTCTGAATAAACTCAAAGATTTAGCGGTTTAAACATTCACTTCATTTTAAATTTACATCCTGGCGAGAAAATACTAGGGGACGTTGAGAGGTTCAGGAAAGGTTTTGAGGTTCAACTATTTAAATCTAAAGTTCTAACTTCGAACCTCACGAACACCTAACAAGCGAATAATCGCTTAAGTGTGCGAACAGAATACGTAAGACTTGAGAAGGGTTTAAAACTCTTTATTTTTCAATATATTTACAATCAGTTCCGACTTAGAACTTTACATAAAGCCGCCACTCGGGCTTGAATTTAAAATACTAATAATTTGAACTAAAATTAGCTTAACTAAAGCTCTTAAAGGTTATAGCCAAAGCTATCAGAATCTAACTAGTTGGCCCCTAAGTATTCATTAAATCGGCGAAGCCTAGCAAGGGCCTAAGATATGGCCAAGTGTAGTAACAACTAAGAGATACGTAGCCAGAAGGCAAACGCGCGCTAGTCAGGAATCAAACTCTCTCTCCTGAAGTCGGTTAAGTCACGACTTAAATAGTACCCATTCTCATTTGCATCATCTTCATTTCTGAAATTACATTCTAGCAGGAAATTGTAAGCTGAAATTAGAAAAAGATAGGAAAGATACAAAACTTAAAATAACTGTTAATTAACATAATGTAAACCTTATATCGTAACAAATTTAACATAAATTTGTTTTACAAAATAAGGGAAACTTTAAACGCTGAGGGCATAATACATTTTTAACATTTTTTCCCATTATATTTGGTGTTCCTGTTGTATTCACTCAAATATTGTCAGTTAAACCCACTGTGAAAATTCGTCTGGCAGGCCGGAAGGTTAGACTAGTACCTAAAATTAACCAAAGGGACTATAACCTTCCAACGTAAGTTCAAGTAACAAAGAAATAAATAATACAATGTACATCCCCAATTCTAACAAATTATAAAAAATAAGGAAATCGCTATAAATATCTGATTCAGAAATGATGACAAATTGCAAGTAATTGTTGTACTTTTAGACACTATAAAGTATCAGTTCTGACTATTAACAATTACTGAAAATTTTTATTGGAAATATAATTTGTTTCCATTTTTTTTATTGGAAACGGATGCCCTTCCACAGAAGCAAAAAAGAACTTACAGTGCATAAAATATAGCACATCGCGATTTTGTTATTATTTGGATCTTCACTCAAGACTTTAATGATCTACATTAATTATCACAAGATAAAGAGCATAATCTGTACTAATAAATGAAGCGGAATTGTTTTGTAAGTACATTATTTAAATTCTTAACAGATTAAATTTAATCACTGTGATCAATAAATGAATAGTTACAAAGAAAATAATTAAGCCAGTAGCAGTCGTAAGAGATCGGTTTATAAAATATTCCCCTACTATGCGACTCATTTGATATTTTACGAGCGACTATGAATAACGTTTTATCAAATTCTAAGACATAGATTCGTTAAAATAGCTCTAGAGAATTATACGCTTTGATATTTATGTACAGAAAATACTTCTTTGCAAAATCACTAGGGAAGGCATTCGAGACAGCATTAAAATAACGAGTTTATATTGGATTTTAAAACAGCGTAAAATTTTCTTCGTAAAAGGCATAAAAGTTTCCTTATTTTAATTCTATCTCTATTGACTTATTATTTGTTCAGTTAATGAATGAAAGCAATAGTAAAATCGCAGAATTTAATTAGGAAGAGGAATGAATATCCCATTTAGATACACAAAGTTTAACTCACTTTTATAACCATCATTTAATATGTCATGGATAGTATTAGGGTTTTGAGTTTTATGCCCAAGAGCATAAAAGTCAAAGTAGAATTCCTTAGCTTCCAAAAATGTATTTAAAGCGGCAAAGAATAATTTATTATCAGTTTGAAATAAAGTATTGAATATAAGCTCACCAGGTTCTATCGTCATTTGTGATAAATAATATATGAAAAGTGTACGAGTGCATACTTATCACATTATATTATTTAAACTCTTAAAATCTGTGCTCGTCGATTTTTTTATCTATGACATCATCTCCTCCACAACGGCGGGCAGTTGAGTTTCGAGAGAAGCGCCCCGGATTCCAAAAATTCATGGAAAGCCATTTCGATTGTTCTCATCTTCGTACGACTTTAATCAGATGAGATATTAATTAAAAACTCTGAAAACACTAATTTTCGCATTTATTCTTCAGAGTGGTAACAGTCTCGCTCGTTGGAGATAGAAATCAAAGTCATATTCTGAAGTCAAAGATAGTACGTGATTGCATATGACGTCATTGTATGCCGAAAAGCTTTCGCTAGTGTCAGTATTTTAAATAAATAGTTGCTGTTAGCAATTTCTTTTGTTTCAGATTAGGATAACTGACAATAACTGATGTTATTGCTACCTTATTTCTTTCATTGATATTGAGAAAAAGTTGTTATATTACGTTAAATTTAAATCATTACATCATTCGCATAACTTAAGTGTCAAAAGTTTTTGTTTCCTGGTTTGGCAACAAAAAATTATGCAGGAATTGGTTGTTGTTTGGAAACAATGGACTGATTTCATTCGTATTAAACTGTTTTTATACATTTTCTTTTCAGATGCACATAGGACCAAAGCTGTATGTAAGTAAAGCGTCGACACTTCAATGGGAGAAATTGCGCTTCGTAACGACCGCAGCGCTCGTAGCGGTGGAGATGTGGAAACACAATCAGTAAAACTGCGCATGCTCCTTTTCTTTTCAGTCATTGGTTGTTTTGATTTGCTTGTTTGTTTGATTCTACCGAAATCTTGTTAGCTTCTAACGTGCTTTGGTTGTGTTATTTATAAGTTATTAATTTTGTACTTTTTAATTACAAAAGGTTCTTTTCAGAACCAATTTTTTAAAAATATTTTCTCTAATGGCGTATCGATACTGCGGATTAAGGATTGCAAGAGTAAGATTTCGCCGAAATCTGATGGAATACATTTCTACAACTTTCCTTGAGACGATGCATACTTAAGGAAGTAATAAAGAAGAGTTTTACGGAAGTAATAAAGACGAGTTTTAGGATATGTATTGTTTAAATTAAAGGTAAAAAAATCTGATAATTAAAAGAATTATTCCCCTATATTTTATAATAACGCAGGTACAAGTTTTAAATAATATTTTTAAAAATCTTTTTTTTATTCCCTTCCAGAAATATTCAGAGAAAGTTATGTACTATTTAATATATTTCACTATTAAAATAAAAAGAGCGCTAATTTGAAGTGGACTGAATTGAGCATTAATTACAAATTGACTTAGATTTTTTTTCATTTAAAAGATGCCACAGAAGATAAAAAAATCATGTCATATTTGAGAAAGTATTTTAGGTAGAAGCTCTGTAAGTGGAGAAGAAATAATGCGTAACTTTAATGTAAATAACATTAAACTTTGCTTAAAAATATATTCTTTTCGTATATTTAGGACTCCGAAATACTGCAAAAATAGAAAATATATACATTTATATATATAATTACGACGCAATTGCAAAATATTTACATCCAATCGTGTCAAAACGCATTGCGGCCACTTCATCTTGCTTCCAAACTCCATGACGTCACTACAGGGGAGAGGAGGAGGGGAAGAGATTTAGTTTACATCGCCACCACTGCAGTGGATTGGCCCTCCAATTTGGCGTCATGTTATAGTATGGGAGTGCCGACGCTTTACTTACATACAGCTTTGCATAGGACTTACAAATTTTGCTTTAGCCGCAACCTGCACGTCTGGCGGGCTTTCCCGTTAGTGTTATCATAATATTAGCAAATAAATATAATTTCTATTTTCTAAATATAATTTCTAATTTTAGAATGGAACATCAATGGGTAAGTGTTGATAGTCTTACATTCATTTTAAATATAATGTAATATATTTAATTTCTGGGAGACGAATTTTAACTAGATTAACCTAACATAACTGCTTACTTTTTCATTGTTTTAAGTCATAAACTGAAACTCGCTTATAAATATCATATTACAATTGCGTTTAAATCTTTTGATTGAAATACTTAAATACATTTTATGGAATTTTTAATTAACATTCATGTAACAATGTTCAAAGTTTTAAATTGAAATTTGAAAATTTCAGTTAATCTTTTCACTGCTATCAAAATGATTTATTAAAAGTATGGCATACGTACTTTATAGAGTCAATTACAGAAAGTATTAATTTTTTTTGACTTCAAAAGCAAAGAAATATTAAATAAAACTAAATAAAAATGTTTGCTCAATACACATTGCTTTCAACTGCAGCTGTTGTATCAACTTATATCTCCTTTTCCCAACTCATTGAGACATGTTCATATTTTACATCCATCTTTTGACATCAAATATAGTTTACCCTTTTATCCAGTTCCAACTCTTTCATCTCTATTGATAATTCTGTATGTCCAGAAATTCTGTGTCCGATTCAATGGGCAGAACTTTTGAGACAATTCCATTAGGCTTATCGTCAACTGATTCGAAAGTTTGGGAAGTTTATTCGCCTGAAAATTTATATTCTTTGTTTTCTTCTCTTCGTTCTATCTCAGTTTCGTTAGATATCTCTAAGCTGGGGTAACCTTTTCATGGAGAGTTTACAAAATCAAAAGTCATGGCTCATGGAACAGAAATTCAAAGAATTGCTGGGATGATGAAGGAATGTTGCTGTTCGATTTTTTAAGTTTAATGCTAAGTTTCCTTATACCTTTTATTTCTGGCTAAATCTAGCCTTCTGAGAGGAGCAGGATTTTAGATCTGTTTGTTGTGAAGAACAGCATTTATTAAATGAATTTGCATAATTTTGTCTGTATTTTCATAAACGTACATTAATCAAGATGATATTTACATTATTAAAGAAAGTAAGAAAGCAAAATAAATTAAATTATAAATTAATATATGCCAAGAAGCAAAACTTCTGATGACCGGATAAAGGCGGTCATCGCGCTCAGAGGGCTAGTTTCTAAGAATCCACTTGACTAATATCGTGGAGGATTCTTTTGTACCAGTGAAAATCTCTAACAGGCAGTGTGGGAATTTTTTAAATATACTTAGCAGTTATTTAAGCTACTTTCCTATGGGTCTTGCTTTCAAGTCACACTTTCTTGCCAGAATGCAAATTGTGCAGCCCGCGTGTATTCAAATGACGCAGAAAGAAGTTAGTATTTAAAGAAAAGTTTTGGAATGTGAAATCAAAGTGTGCTCTGCTTGCCTGAAGACTACGTGGCTAGCTTGATTTTCTAGCTACTAGATTTCTAGGGTGTTGATTTTTCTTGCCATTAAGCTTGCTTACGCCGCTTTTACGAGTCAGAGCATGCCTGCGAGTTGCGTTACCTGGTAAAAGCCGTTAGGATAATTAAATACTATTCTGTTTTGAGTTACTTGTTACGTTTTGAGTTAAGATAAAAGTGTTGGCTTTTGTAAGCACGAGTTCTGGGCCATCTGTGAATATACTGAGTTAACGGAGTGTCCCCGACTTTTCGGGTAAGAGCCAGCTTGGGCGATATTAAAACTGTGAAGCTGTTAGGCTAACTTAATTTTAAGTTATTCATTACCTTTTGGGTTAAGCCAAAATTGTTGGTTGTTGTAAGCACTAGTAGGTGCCATCTGTGAACTTCATTTGAGTTCATCAAGGATTTTTACACCTTTTTCCTGGCTCTGCCGTAGTTCAACACTTAGGAATTAAGTCTTCGGACGTCTAGCATAGTTTATGATAGCAACGAATACGAGACGTTATAACCGTAAAGATTCGAAAGCATTATAGTAGTTCTAATATAATTCAAACAATATTAAGTTTCAGTCCAGTTACCGTCTTTTGGATTTACTTATATTGTGTGAATAGCTGTAAAAATTTAGTAAATCTTTATAATTCTTCAATATCCTCGAGATAGTTACTCATGGATACTATCACATCTGAGTAATTTGTTATTTCTCAGATTGTTAGATTTCTTTTCGAAACACGTGTTGCAAAGAAATCGGCAGAAATTAAGCTTCCATTTACTTGGATTACAGATTAGATGGTTGCAGTATTTCCATATATGTTATGAGATTTTTTCATGGGAACTACTGCGTTTTTCACGAGAATCGCAGAAATAAGATTTTATTTAAACATTTCAAAGAGCTGTAAAATATTTTTGCTCGCGTAAATTTTCGAATTTTTCTTTGAGTAAGTTCTGAAGTGAGTTGTTTCATACGTATTTCAGTCGAACCTATTACTTATCTACACTGATAATTTGTAATCAAATTGAGAATTATTTTTTGATTAATTAAAAAATAAACAAATTAACATAGTGTTATAATGCAGCTGAGGTCGCACGTTTGTGAGAATTTGATTTAGGAAATGCTTTTATTTCTGTAATGCCAATATTCCCATACACATATTAAAAGCGAAAAACAAATTGTAAGTGAAAAAATTAAAAAGACTTAGCAAAGACAATTCATTAATTGTGCTTGTTTATCAGCAACAAATATCGAGTAATTTTAATAAAATGAAATAATAAATGTTTTATTCATTATGAACAGTAATCCTTAAAGTAACTAATAAACAAAATCAAGCCAAGTTATATTTAATCCCTGACACGTGAAAATGAATTGTAAAGGAATACATTAAAGGGCGACACTAATGGTGTTGTTTAATTTTTATTTTCAGTTTAGACAACAATCATCACTTCGTTTAAATGTTTCTTTCATTCTAACTTTTATTTTCTTTCTTCTTCCTATTCCAACTTTTATTTGTATTTCCTTTTCTTCTATTTTTAGGAGTCTAAAAAGAATTTATTAGAATTTAATTAGTTTAATAAACTATAGGCTTACGATTTTAACAAAAAACTGAAATATTAAATAGTTAGAAAAATATAGACATTAGTACAATGCGGGTTTCAAGAAATATACAAGGAGACACTGGATAACTAAGGATTACTAACCATAAGGAGTCGAAAAAGAATTTGTTTAACATTTAATTAATTTACTTTATTAAACTATACGTGTACGAGTAACAGAAACTGATATATTTAAAAGAGTATAGATATTAGCCCAATGTTAAATTTCCAGAAATATACAAAGAGACACCGTAGCTTCAACAACGAAATATTCTATTGCCAGAGTAATTATATTTTCACTAGCAAGTGGCACTATAGCGCTCCTGTAGAATTTTATACACCCTTTACTTGTTTTAAACAATAACAACAAAACTCAAAATTTAATAACGTAACTAAATATCAAAGACCCCACATCTTTCGCCGAATACAAACATAACTATCAATTGGACATATTTACTTTAACTGATTGATGTATTAATTCACCAATGACTAAACGCTGTCCCAGTAATTACTTATAAAGTCCTCTGCTTATCGCATAAGTGGCTTTTTTGAACACCACTAAATATTCCATTATGTTTAAAAAAAGACTTAAAACTAGTACTTAATTATATATATTTATGTATAAAATAAATAAAAAAAATATAAAAATCTGAAAGCTTTCATATCACAAAAAATTTAAAAAGAGCATATCTTTAGAATTTCCGAATCTAGTGCGATGGAGGAAAAAAGGTCCTTTTTCCCGTACAGTGTTACGATTGGTCGCTTTGAAATCGTTGAGATTGTTAATCAAAAAAAGTTTTACAAAATATGAAATAGATAGTAAAACAGATATCAAATTCCAAATTTGGACTTCCACTTGTCCGTATTCAAGGGGAGGATTACGTTATTGAAAATTTGATCCTTCTAAATACCGTTGTTTTTTACGAGAATGTGAGAAATACACTCATGCAGATTTTTCATTATTTAATTCGTTTAAATATAATGCAGGACTCTAATGATTGGTGGCAACAGTTTTAAAAGTGAAACGTCGTTTTACAGTGAACCAATTCAAAATGCCAAAACGAATTAATAGCCTTTCTGAGCTAACGCTCCTTTGAACTAAAAATCTGAAAGAGCTCAGACTTTAGCATTCGCCCAAACGGGTCTGACAGCAATGACTGACCCGTTTGGGCTCGGCGTCTACCAGTCTGTTGTAGCAGTTACTTCTGCAACCCCTTTTTTGTTCGTTTAGCTTCATTATTAAGCATCACTCTCTTCGCCCTTATACCGCAGTTCAACAGCAAAATTACAGAAAATTTAAAACAACGTGTGATTAGAATTCCAATGAAGTGTTAAGTGTTGGCATGCATTTTTCTATTTTGTCAGATTCTTTTAATTCTTCGGTATTAAAGGGTTCATTTAAAAACCAAATCTTTCACAACACAGTTGCCTGAAACGCCCGTATATTCAGACATAGGCAGGTCGCAAGACCGCCTCTGCGTCCCTCTCCTACCTAGGTCTTTCCTCTTTCATGTTAGTGCATAGTTCACTCTTTTGCAAGCTGTTAAATGATATGCAAATCAGTCTTTTGAAACCAATAAAAGTAGCTTTTTATTTAAATACCCCTACCTTCTCCTTTGTTTAGCGTCTAGGTATAGCTACTTATGTTTCCAGTTCCAATCCTGTCCTAAGGGTAAACACCACACAATGGATGAAACCACACTAACATCCTCAAGAGAGGAGTAATGGCTTCACTGAAGAAGACTTCTGTTAACTCATTCTGCTTGATATGGGGGAAGAAAATCCTATGCAACCAAAATTCGTATGCACGGGCGTTCAAAATATTTGCGAGAAAGACATTTGACCTCTACCGATGTGAAAGAGCTCACGTTCTGATTCTTGTTTGCTCATAACAAATGTTTTAACGAATAATTGAGGTACGTCGGATATTGGATCAGTATCCGGGTACATATTTTGGTAAGACTAAATCTGATAAGTTATTTTTAATTGCGGTACCAAGCCGTCCACAGACGTTGGCCACAACTAAGGCCGAAAGTGGTGATCACTTTATTATGGATGCAGCTAATAGCTGAACCACCGTTCCTTGCTATGAAGAGACGGATTCCAGGATTCGAACCTGGGTCCTTCGGTATGGCAGCCAAAGTCCCTAACCCATTTCTGGTCTGAGCGGCAAACATAGACGTTGGCTACTACTGAGACCGGAAGCAATGGTCATTTTGTTATGGAGGCACTAGCAGGTGGACCAGCGTTGCCTTTTATGAAGGGACAGGCGATTTACATTCATGCTTTCTCCGAGATTCAAACCCGGGCCCTTACCTACGGTGGAATGAAAGTGGAAAAGTATGTATTTTTGTAGGATTAGGAGCAGACTTAAAAGAAATGCTGCGAAAAAATTAAACAAAATAATTTTTCAGCAGACCTAAACTAATGTTAACTGAAAGACGTAACGAAAAACACTGCTTGTAGTAAAATAACTTCGGCAAATTCTTAGCTAAGTATCCTCGAACAATTTGCGTAGTTCATCAAATTTAGTAGAAAAAGTTTATTCTAGTCAGAACTACATATAATTCATTTCCGAGGAATTGCACAAAGCAAAAGTTAAAATTCGTTTCAAAACTTCCGATAGGCAATTATAAACTTCTCTAATAGACAACGAGATGCCAGATGCCAAAGTCGTTTCCCGTTAGTTAAAAAACGTCCTTCCTGAGTGCTTGAGATTTCTGAGTAATTAAAATGACATAAAATAATTACTTTCTGAGGAAGCTAATTGATTTTCTTTCTGCGAATTTCTGAGAAATTTTAAAAAACTATAATTAGTCAAATTCATTACAAAACATAGAAAACTAATATCGATAAGTTTTCTTACTTCGGAAAAAAAGAGCAAATTGACATTAATTTATATTAATTCTTTCGATTATTCTCGTTCATGCATAAAATTTATATAAATATGGAAATTAATAATTATCGAAATTTTGCAGTTATTTAGAATTATCTTTAATAAAATGGGTATGAATTTCGAAAACAGCCTGCATAACCATTAAGGAAAGCAACAAAGGAGATATTGTTAGGCTTCCGAAACAAAGTATCCTGTTATAAATCTGAAGTTTTGCTTTCTCCCTAAATTTATATTTAATTTATTGCTAATAAATAGTTTTTAAAGTTACAACTATTTGTGTTTTTATGTTAATTTCGAATTTGATATTTTTAAATCCTCGCAAAATGTTGATATAGTTTCAGGGAGTGTAAAATTGTACCGCTTACACACACTTTTTTCATATTTTACTTTTTTAGTGACAAAGCATTACATTTTAAGAAATTAAATAACTGAGAATGTAGTAAAAATTTTCATTAAGTAAAGAAATTTTAATCTATTGTCAATAAATTAAGAAATCTTGTATGTGTTATGATTTTACTTTATTAATGCTTTGCAAACAAACCCAGTAAAATAAATATAATGTACAAAGCCAACAAAGGTAATAAAAAAACTTGGGATCATTTGATCCAAAGAAATACATCTGAGCGATTACCAGGCTCTACCTGGTATATGGTGTGAATTCTATTCGTCGTTTAAAGATTCACATCCATGTATGGCATCATGAACATATAGCATATTGTACATATTAAGAATCGCTCTCCAGGTTGAAGGCTCTCCAGGCTGAGTCCGCCATAAGCAGTATACTGTTTTATTAAGGTACGGATTTCAGTAATAAATTCTTAGCATATTTCAGGCTTCTTTTAAATCAGGCCTGAACTGCCTAGACATTGCTCGTATATAACCAGCGATAAATCGTTTGTTTGGATATCGTGAACCTTTTGTTGTGTGTTTGCTGCATTTGCTAAGAACATTAATGCCAGTTTAAATCAGCCAGAGCAGAATGCTTCTAATACCAAATGTTAGCAGCTTTTGTTTTGCCTTTGTAATATGAATGTTGTGTTCTGCCTTTTTTAACCCCCGAAACGACATTATTATACAGCACATTTCACGGAAACCATGCCGGTGGCATTCTGGGGGGGTGAGAATCGTGGAATTGTGCAGGCAGGATGTACTCAGCTATAAGTGTCTCAAGAGCTCAGTTTTCATCCAAGCATTATCTTAGACATTAATGCTGGCTTTCAGCTGACGATGCTGGATGTCAAGGTTGCTCATCTGTCACCCTTTCACGCTAAGATTTGCATATGGAAATAAATGCTTTATGCCAACCGTGCCATCCTGTACTTAACAAGCTAAGAAAAACAGACTTCTGTAAAGTATTCCCTGAACTAATATGCAGCTAGCTTGTCAGTCGTTTCGTTCGAGCTACATTGAACGAAAGCGCTCACATATCACAAAAGAACGTAGGGTTACTGAGGTCATGTTTGTGTCCAACACATCTGTATTTTGTAGCGTACGTGGAGCTTGCCATGTTCACTGATAACATTGATGGAGAAATCTTAGTGAAAAACATCATAGACGTCATATGTACGAAACTAATTTGATAATGGCGATAGCACTAAAACATAAAAGCCACAGATTTCTGCAGCAAAACTCCAACGCATACTCATACAGGCCTTGAAAAGTATGTAAGGACATCGATATAAATCTCGGCGGGAGAAATGTACATAGAAACAACGAAGTCTCGTAAATGCACAAGCCATCTCCTCGATAATTGACTGTAATGGTAAATTACACATCAATCAAATTCGTCTGAGAAAGAATGCATCAAAGCTGTAATGCAATAAAGAAAGCAATGACTATCTAGTGGGTGGTATTCTCTCGGATTTTCAGGACTAGATCTCAAACAGTTGTCCAAATTAGCTCTCTGCATAGAATTCCTAGCAGCCTAACAGGGGGTTGTTCAGCAAAATATTTTTTGTTCATGCTTACTTGTTGACTTAAGGCCTGTGTACACGACTACGCTCGCAACGTAGTTGCCGTAATTTTTTTTCGCCTGCGTAAATTCGCATTACGCAGAGAACGTAAAACTGAGTTCGCTTATGTTCAGCTTTTTGACGTGGACGAACAGCCAATAGCTGATTCAGTTCTTATCACATGCCACAATCGGAAGAAAGGTATTTACACTTTTCAATATGGCGTCGTAACCACAAAGCATTGAGTTTTTTTTTCAAAGAGGTCGTAACTGTTCGCAGGAATAAAATCATTAGCATTGTTTATAGCATCCTCAATTCACTCAAGTCATATAGATTGGTATAAATTTCAAATTCTCATTAAGGGGATAAAACTGTATATTTATAAAACAATCATCCGACCAGTATGTCCATATGCTTCATCTGTATGTAACACGGTAAGTAACAGGAACCTAAATAAATTACGGTTTCTACGAAATTAAATATTCTGCCTTATAAAATTTTCCTTAATTATTACAAATTTTCACTATTTCATGTGTAACAAGAAGCTCTATAAGCATCCCAATACACCAAATATTAACTTCAACAATTCGACAACGTTTAAATTAAAGCAGTGAAAGAGTATTCAATAAATTACAGTTAAATTTTTTTCTCCGAAATTTTCGAGGACAGTTACAACTTTAGTCATACCGTATACATTTACTGAATATTAATTAAATTACATTTGTCTGACTTCTACTTGTTACTTTATTTTTCGCAGAGCTTGATATCACATATAGCTGAGTGGTCAGCGCGATGGACCAGGAAGGGTAAGGTTGCGAGCTCGAAGCATGCCCGTATCAGTTATAAATTAACGCTAGCTTTTCTCATTTTGAAACGTGGTTCTTATATTTAATCATGAATAATTTTACTCTTACTTTATCTATTTACTATTGTTGTTTTCATTTCTTATTTTATCTATTATTATTATTGTTTTCATTTCTTAATTTATTTATTATTGTTCTCAATTTAGTTTAAAAATGCATACTGTAAACAGAAACCATTACCCATTATGTACTGATATAAGATGCATCTCTTGTAAAATTTGTTTCTTTATTTTTACTTCATTGCATACTTTATTCGCCGCATAATTTTATATAAACTGCCTAAAATTTAAATCTTATTCTAAATTTAAGAAATAACAAAAAGAAAACCAAAAATATCCAAAAGCTTTCAGATTTTATATTACTCCCAAACGAGCCTTTTATTTCATTTATAGGCACATACGCGTTTTGAGAGCATTTGGGCTAACCTCTCATCGTGCTAAAATATTTAGAAACTACATATCTTTAGAAACTTTATTAGATGAACTTTTTTCTTCGAATTTATTTGTATAATAATATATACAGAATAACCAAATTATAGAACACTTTACTTATTGCACAGATTTCCTTACACGTACTCCCATACCACACATAAATAGGCAAGCCAAGGGAGGGGGAAAAGATTAAACAACATCAAGTTGATTTTATTATGTGGTGGTTGGTGTTTCAAGCCATTCAATTCTCTTTATATACTGTTTTATAAATTTAAATTTTTTACAGTTTTATAAATCCTAACAACTAAAACAATTTTAAAAATCTTAATTTCCATAAAACTGATTTGTGTGCATAACTGTTTAATCTTACTCTTCGAGTTGTTAAATTGCTTAATAAACAAAATTCCACTATAAAACGAATCGAGTATGATATTCTTCTGACCAAACTACGAAACAGAAGATGAAACACATTAAACTTGCTTCCTTCTATGAGTGTCACATCCTTTTTCCGCTTCAAAAATTCTATTGGCTAAACGCAGACATCGCTCGCGTCCTCGTTTAGACGCCTTTTCGCCTGCGACGTGCGTTTCGTTGTATCATTTATTTTTTTCGCGTAGTCGTGTGGACGCAACTTTAGTAGACAAGAGTTAGTAACCTTGCTTCTGAACGGTATCAAAGCTTCGAAGGTTCTGTGTGTCATTTGTGGTGAATTCACACATGTTAAATACTCACATTTACTTTGTATTTTAAAGCCAGTAACAGTCTCATTATTTAAAGGAAAAACGAAAACAAAGTGCCACCTGATTTGATTTGTAATCAGACGTATTACTGCAAGTAAATTTCGATTGAATTTACAAAAAAAAATTTACAGCTAAATTTCCCTTTAATTATTTTTAAAAAAATAGTTTCCAATATAATTTGTAATGGTTATCCTAATTTTATTAGCAATTATTTTAAGTTTTGTACCTTTTCTATCGTTTCTAATTTCAGCTTACAATTTCCTACCAGAATGTAATTTCAGAAACGCAGTGAATACAAATGAGTAAGAGTACTATTTAAGTTGATGTTTCGCGACTTCGAGAGAGAGAGAGTCTGATTCTCTGACTAAAGCGTTTGCCTTTTGGCTACGTTCCCTCTGAGCTACTACGCTCGGTCATACCTTAGGCCCTTGCTTGGCTTCGCCGATCTAATTAATACTTAGGGGCCAACTACTTAGAATTCTGAAAGCTTCGGCTATATCTTTCAAATAGCTTTAGTTAAGCTTAGTTTAGTTTAAATTCGTATTTATTTAAGTTCACGCCCAAGTGGAGGCTTTGTGTATACTCCGAGTGAAGGTTGATTGTATTTATTCTAAGAAATAAAGGGCAGTTAACCCTTTTTACGTCTTACGTGTTTATTCTCACACTTAAGCGATTATTCGTTTGCTAGTGTTTGTGGGGTTCTAAGATTGAACTTTGGAATTAAACAAGTACATCGACACAAATTAAATGCGAATGAAATACTGATTTAAGCAATTCTGATATTGTAATTTAAAATACATATTGTAACAATTGCAATCATTTCCGATAGCTATGGAATATAAAATACCAAGAGGAATACAAATTTAACAAAATATCTTTGAACATAAAATGCATCGTTATAGCCTAACTAGAGAATAGCTATAGCCTGAATGAATCGCTGTAGCCTAACTAAAAGCTGAATCGCTATAGCCTAACTAGAGAAATAAAATTTGTCTGAACTTGAAATGGATTAGAATTACTTACGTAAGGGGAAATACATGAACACCATTTGCTTTTATACATGCAAGTTTCCATCGCGAACATTCCAGAAGATGTTGGTGCTTCATTTCTCTTTCTCTAACTCTTTTCTCTTTAGAGAGAATCAATGGATTTAAGGGATGTGATTCTCCAAACTCACTATAGTCATAATAGCATATATACCTATTCACTTCTGCTTCCAACATTGCTCTATCTAGCTCTTAGTGATTATAATATCGAATGAGCTCATTAAAAATAAATTAGATTGACTGGAGGACTCCAGTGATTTGCCAGGAACTCGAGTCCAAATGTTTTTACTGCAGAAACGAGCTGTTATCTATTATGATAGATAGAGCCCAAATTTTTAACGTCATGTTAACATTACTTTTAATGTCAGAATTCAAGTTTAATTTATTGTCAGAATTAAGGCAAAAGTTAGAATATTTTTCTGTTATTTATTAATTGGGAGAATATAAGGTGCTAATAAAGCATTTCTTTTCAGTTGCCTTGCAGAAAGTTAAAAAGAAACTATCTGAAGATATAGCCATACCTACGAAAAATTTCCTCAGAAAGACATTAACGGCCAGGCAATTAATCGAAGTCAATGATGTAGAAATTTCAGGCAACACAATTTCAGGGAAATAAAAAGTAATCTGCTGTTATATTAATGATCCCAGATTTGTCTTTCCTTGAGGTTGTATAAATATATTTTGATAAAAGTTTCTACTAGAGAAACCACTTTCTTGACTGCAGTCACTACTAGACTAATGAAACCCATCTTGATCTGAAGAATTCCTTTGGACAATAGTTACTCTGGATGAGGGAGATATTATGTAAATGAGAGTAGAAACATTAGTAAGAAATGATGGATGACTTGGGGTGTCGGTCTTTCTCCGCTGGAGTCATTCTTCTCTCCTAGATGTAGAAGTGTGGAGTTGTTTATTAAAGATAAAATTCACTTCGGAAAACAACTTACGAACCGACGGAGCATTACTGATGCACCTTTTTCTTTGTTTCTTTGTTTCTCTTTCTGGCAATATCCGCTTTTCTTAGGCCTTAGATCGTTATGCTCGAAACCGTTCCGTTGCTAGATGGCACCCCAAATCCCAGCCATTTATGCCTGCTATGCTTTATGTAGAGTGAAATTCTTTTAATGAAAGAAGCTCTATTCTTAATTGCTATGTGCTGCAAAAAATTTCACGTTTCAATTGTGTTGAAGTCTTTTATGATCCTCTGTTGGAATTTTACATATTTTAATAGAGACGTAGATGCGATGTTAAAGTTTAAATCATTTTAGGATGAATAAACTTCTCAATGAAAGACACAGCCTCTTACGATGAGCTTTTGCCGCACCAAAAATTGTTCTGTGTTCAGGTCTTTTATGGTAGCTCATTTATTGACTCATTTATAAAACAAGAATGGAATTCAGCGGATTCAAAACGGAGTAGAATGTCGAAATTAAATCTTGAAATAATATTTATTAAATTTAATCACTTCGTTTCTTCGAATTCTGAAGGTCTTTTCATTTTTAAGTTGCACGTCACTTTCCAAGAAATGTTTTTGTTTATCGATATACAATGACACAATCAGTGTGACTTAGTTTACTTCAATCGCATTCGAAATTCTTAGCCGCGTATAATTTTGGTTCAGTTTGTTAATACATTACAAAGTTAATAAAATAATTTTCTAAATTTACTACTGAGACGGGACTGAGCTAAATCTTAATACAGTTATTTTTTATATAATTAATCCTTTTGTACGGGAATGAGTACTAAGTTTTCAAATAACAGAATTATTTTATTTAATGTTATATCAAGCCATATATTCGTGTAATTAACGCAAAGGAGCAATTTGCCCAGAAGTGCTATTAATTTCGTTTTGACCTTTTGCACTGGTTCACTATAAAAGTCTGAATCACTTTTCAAATTATTGCCATCAAATTTTAGAGCCCTGTATTATATTTAAATAAATTAAATAATAGAAAATCTGCATGAATGTATGAATGTTTCTCGAACTATGAAGAAACAACGGTTCTTATCGAGACAACAAATTTTGAATAATTTAGACCTCCACTTGATTACGGGCATCTGGCAGCTCAAATTTGGAATTTGTTTTATTAGCCATTTCATACTTTGTAAACGTTTAACGAATTTTGGTTAAAAACTCAAGGATTTCAAAGCGTTCCATTAATATTAACATCACATGAATCTTCAAGCACGAATATTTTATGTGCGAGGTTTCTTTTCATTTCTTACTGGTATAATGTTGGTTGCGTAGCAACACAAAGACGTTACAGTGTCTAACGTGGTTTTTCGTCGAATAACGTTGAATGTTTGTATCACTTTTCAAAAAACCGTCTCTTTGATCGTAATATAAAAATCTGAAGGCTTTTAGATTTTTTTTAGTTATTGTTTATTTATTTTAGTACCTTCAGTTTCATCCAAGATTTAATCTAATAATGTTAAACTATTGATTTACTTTTCCTACTTTTAAGAAAAGCACTTTTCTCAAGTTCGATTCGTTTTCCATATTGAGGTCAACATTTTTATTAACTGTGGACAATGTTTAGCGAAACTGAATAACTTGCTAATGATTTGACTCCATTCCATTCCATTTTCCATTGCATACTGGCTTTAGCCTGCGTGGAATTGCAGATTTTTTTGCCAGTTGTCATCAGCGAGAATAATCCTGAAAGTAAATGCATTTTTTGAGAGTGTCTAGATGATAGGATATAAGTTGTGAGAAGAGTGGCTACATCATCACTGTAAGAATAAGCCATTGTGGGATGGCGGAAAAAAATTTTACGTATGCACAAGATAAGATGATAAAATAAAAATTCTGGATTAAGTATGTACTATTTACATATATACATGAAAGCAAAACGGTGCCAAAATTGAGCAAAGTCCAGTTGAGTGTCACGCGATTTGGTTCTGCCTTCTCATTGGCTTTGACGAAAAATCTACAAATGAAGTTAATTTTAAAAATAACTATGACAAGTAGCTGAAACTTAGAATTTTTTCGGATTAGGTAATAGTTCTTAAACTACATAAACAGCAATTAAAGTACGTAGAATGTTCATTCTTTTTTCCTTAATAATGCGGGAAATAATGAGTCCATAGTCCGGTGGGGCGGGGTTACTTCGCGCTGGCGAACTGAAGACTGTATGCAGAGATTTTACAATAAAAAACATGAAATATGTGCTCAAAAGATCACTATGCATAAAAAGTTTTAATAAATGAGTAAAAGCAGAATATATACATTAAATTCCAGCTGAAAACCTAGAAGTTTAAAAATGCAAAAGTTAGTAACGTACAAAGTCCGTGGTCACGTGAGAGGTCACCCTCCCAGGTTGTGGCTTTGGTAAATGCTGCTTAAAATTTTGGGAATCCTCAGAGCAAAGAAAATATGAAATACGAGAGTTGATATTCTGTTATGTGGGATAATTATCATCATTATTTAAAGGAAAAGCTGTATAAGGTCTATGATGTTTGTCCTCGGTGAGGATCGTGTAGTTAAACATAATTCATGTAGTGACAGCATAAGTCTGTCTGCTGCATACGAATAAATATGCAATGTTAAACCAGATAGGCTAGCTGATGATTTTGTCAGATAAAACAGTTATTACCAGCCACACTTACATTCAAAGAACTCATATTTCTTAAAAATAAGTATTTAAATATAAAAAGTTAACAGACATGTTTTCATAGCATTGAAACTCGATATTTACTTTTCGATGAGAATAACAAGTATTTTTCATATTTCAGAAATAGCATTTATAATTTTATTTTTTAAAAAACATTTGAGATTAATAAACATGTGAACCCATCTTCTAAATGTCACTGTAATTGATAAATTTTTTAATGCTAATTATATGTAAAAAATATTGTACGTATGACATGTTAGGTACTAAAACTTATTGAAAATCTCAAGCAGTGTACAGAAATGTGACAGAGTAGATTATAGCTTGAACTTTAGAGTAATTAATGAAAGTAAATATCTATGGCTAGGGCATCTTCACCGTATGTGAAGATGTTGCATATTTGTACTGGTTACATATGGAATGTGATATTTTCTTGTCTCTCAAATGTTTTCTCTTCAGTTTTATATCTGCTTGTTTCTTCCGAATTCAGTAAAAGAACCAGTGGTTCTTTAGTGACTAACTATAATATCCTTATATTTATATATAACTTCGAACTCACCATTTATATTGGCATACAACAAAATAAAATTTATATTTAATTTAATTAAATGGTTTTAGTCTGAAACAAATTTATCAAAAAAATGAGAAATACCTAAGCATTAAATACAAAGCATTTATATCCTTACAATATATTTTCCACTGATGAATGAGAGGCTGACGTTTATGATGCTGAGTAAAAAGAAAAATGTGGTGGATAATGTTTCGATTACCTATATCATTTTTTCCTCTTGCATACTTTTGAGGTTTTTCACTTTGCGAAATAAGTGCGATTTTATACTATAATGCAGTAATTTTATTAGCACAAAGGGCGTTAGCATAGAAGGGCTATTAATTTCGTTTTGGTATTTTATTTCGATTCACTATAAACGGCGAATCTTTTTTTAAATTGTTGCCACCAAATATTAGAGCCCCGTCTGACATGCAAAGAAATTAAATCATGAAGAATTTGAATAAATGTATGTATGCTTCTCGCATTGTGATAAAAACAATGGTACCTAAAGCCATCCAATTTTGAAGAAATACGTCTCCACGCGATTGTGGGCATCTGGAGGCCTAAATCTGGAATTTGTTTTATTACCTATTTCATATTTTGCAAAGCATTTATGAGTTTTTGATTAAGAAACTCAACAATTTCAAAGCGAGCAATGGCAACACTGTACCAAAAAAAAAGTCTCCAAAGCCCAAGACGGTGTATCGGAAATTCTAAGGATACGCTGTTTTTAAATTATTTTATGATATTGCTGTTGAACCGAATTTTATGGTTTAAGTGCGAAGAATATGATATTTAATAAATAAAGGTAACACACAAAACATTAAAAAAGCTCCTTCCAGTGTAATATAAAATCTGAAAACTTTCATATTTTTTTTTTACTTATTTATTTGCTGCTTGTGAATACTATTTGTTCAATAAAATAAAATTTAAATTCGTAAAAGAAGACGCATTCGCTTAGATAACCGCTTCAATATCTTCAGATTTCATTCGTATCTGAATGATAAAGCAAAAAGGTAAAGAAACTTAACGTTTTGTAATATATAGAAAAGCTTGTGTAGAGCAAAACGTGTTATCGGTTGGTTTGCTTTATTTTGGCACAGCACGTCAAGGTTATCTGCCTAAGATAAGAAATGCCTTCTTGGATAGCTTTCTAGGGAATATAGGCTCGTAGCTAGTTTACCCATATTGAAAGCCATGACATCATGCAGCTGTTCCGTTCACCTAGGATCGAGGTCAGGTTCTAACTACCAGCAATTTTGCCCCTCGGCTCTTGGAGGGGTCTAAAAAGGCGTGTTTAAACGCATTTTTCATCTCTCTTATTTCGCAATTATGTTAATATTTGATTTTTATTTGTGTATTATTAACAAACTGGTTGATAATGTTTAAGACTAATAAATTATATGTAGTTAATGTTCTATTTAAGGTTCTGTGTTTCTCTGTTATATATTTAATGGTCTATGTTTCAAATATATTCTTGCAGAATACCAACTGTCTATGTAGAAATCTTTATCTTCGCTTTTTACAGGTTCTCAACAATCCTAATTTAATTATAGGACGTCTTTAATGCCTGCTACAGATGAAACGTTTAATCAGAATAAATTTAAATTTTTTCCCTTGTACTATTCAATCATTTTTTTTAAATAATCAGAGATGCCTAAAATCAAACAGTACATTAAGTACTCTGCAGTTCTTCTTAGCTTTCATTTATTTTCATACGAAAACTAAAAATCGTAGCACAGTTACTAAAATTTACAGCAGTAGCCCTTCAATTTAGATTTTAAAAAACAATGAGAGTTTTAGATAGCATAATATAGTTATTGATAATTTTTTTTCAGTACTTAATGTTGAATTTAAAGGAAAAAATACGTTTGGAACAGAATGAATGTAATAAATCTGAGCTACTTTTATAATCCTCAGAGATCTTAGTTAGAATTTAAAAGATTATTTCATGCTTAACATTAGCCTTAAATAACACACAAAACACGTCGTTTACACACGTCTTTAATTGATAACTACTAAAAATATTTTAATAATATAATTGGATAACTACGTAAGTTTTCAATGTATTTGTAATACCTAGTGGTTATACAAAATTGCATTCTTGTAAACCATGAAGTAATAAACCATGAATATAAATGTTAGAATTAGATTTTGAACGCCAGAAGCCGTGTGCTATCGTTTTTCGCTAGACCGATTTTGTGTTTTGGCAAAACATAAATGCTTACCACTTCAATAGCAGGAAATAGTTTTTACCAGCTTCATATGTGATAGATCCAAAGAACAAAAGGATATGTACGCCTCGAATATCAACCTTTTCTTCGTTATGTGAGCGAAAATTCATTTCACATAGGATTAATTTATGGTAGATTAATTTCATAGCATCTTTCCTCCGATAATATTCACACCCATTTCGAAATGCTCTTTGAAGTGTATGATTTTATATTTTTTTCTTACACTTCCGCAGATCCTCCCTTAAACTAGCAAATCTATAGTATTATTTAGCTTAAATAGCCTCTATGAGTTAAAATATAGTCTGAATACGAGGATCAGATTACAGATTTTAATATTAAAATGTGTGCAGTATATTTCAGTAGAAAATAGCTACGATATCCATGAACGGAACTGAAGGCAGTAATTTAAAGTAGTTTAGCTTATAAATCACTACAAAGAAGCTATATATGCTGCATTACACGGCTTGAATGTTTTATTTCAGTAGCAATATTATTAATACTACTACTACATACTTTCTTCACTTGTTTTTACTCTTTTAACATCTGAGCTTCTGACGACGAAAGGTAAAATAACAACTTCACTTTTCAAAAATAATCTTACGATCGTTCTTTGGGAAAATTTCACCAAAACATTCAGAACTGCTAACAGAAAATACTAGTAACGCCCACCAGTAACGATAGCTACGGAAGAACGAACGGAGCTGTCATTAATTGACCGACGACATTGCCAGACGACAGATTCTTTTCAGCCGACCACTGCCTCTGGAGCAATTTTATCATGAAAAATTGCCTGTACTCGTTTAGCAAAGAAGATGTCCTATGGTCGGAAGTCTTCTCGCTGGTCAGTTGTCTCTAGAATATGTATATGTGACATACTTCAGTAATATTGGGGTGTATATTGGCTATAAACCTTTAATCAGCTATCGACCGTTGCTTAAGTACAGACAATTAATGTACAGTATATATATCGTTTTTATTCTCTAACATAAGGCTGGAAGGTATTCCCTCTCTTTTCACTACGTACCTTCGTCATGTGATTGGAAGAGCTCGTCCGGCTAGCATCAGGAGGTCAGGAATTCCAATCTCAGAGAGGGCATTATATATTTTCCATGTCTCTTTGTAATCATTGTAATCATCTTTACAGTGCATCTTTGTTTTGTTTGTATTCTGAGTAAAATTACTAGATACAATAATCGAGAACCTCAGTTATTTCCTCTGATTGGTATACAAACTGATTCTAGAAAACCCTTTCGGGTGAAACTACTCGTCACACTAAGGGCATTATTTTTACATCTAATAAAGCACAGTGAACTAACTAACCTTAGTATATGGTGGCATGATACTAAATGAGCATTCTCTAAGGTATGTCTTCGTGGAAGAGTATAACAAAGCAAAGTTATCGGAATATACTGCAACCTAATATCCTAAATCTTACGTGAGGCTCTTGGCTATGTCTCCTCAGAATTATAATTTGTCTCAGTTTAATAAATACCACGCAAACGTCAGCCCCAAGTAGTAAATTTCAGAAACGATACATATATTTTTGGGTAGCTAAACTCATCACATATTTTTCTCAGTATACACGTATATTTTCAAAGCCATGCCGCTTAGGACTGATTCAGAATTTAATTGAAAACTAGGTTATTCGCACGTTGAGGTAGTAAAAGATATCTTAAGACAGTGATTGCCACAGCAAAATTGGGCAAAGTACTCTACAGGCTATTTTTTAGTCTAGTGCTTTTTTGTCCCTCTTGCCCTAAAAGTTACAGTGTAGTGCAGAGTTTTCGTTTAACTTGTTACGTTTTTGCATATTTCCACATTTCGTTTCAAGTGCATAATTCTAAGCATTTATATCTTTGTTACAACTACATCCATCTTAAATTAGCACAAGAGTTCCTTGTCTTGATAGTGAAAACTGGTAAAGTTAGGCAAATAATATGTTACAATACTAATAGTAAAACAGAATAAATAAACAAAAACAAATAACTTAGAGATTTTTCCCTCAACGGCTGGCCCTCAGCCGCCTAAGGCTTGGCCACGACTAAGGCCAGAAGTGGTGATCACTTTATTTTGGAGACACTTAATAGGTGAGCCAACTTTGCCTCCTATAAAGGGACAGACAGTTACAACAATGCCTTCTTCGGAACTCGAACCTGGGCCCTTTGATATAGCAGTGAGCTTCCCTAACATCTATACCCTCTGGGCTACTAATTGAATTTATAAACAACTTAAAATGTACCGCTAGTCTTATGTTCTTTCAAAAAGACACAGAATCCCTTCTAGTTACAACGTCGTTATCTTACCCCCACATAAGTATTTTACTGCAGCAAAATTTGTATTAAATATGTTGTTGCGTGCGTACGGGTTCGCAAAAGATTGAAAGCACACAAGTCCGGTACCACATAAGAGCAACAGTATGTGAATTCAACAAAGGTGATAAGGTGTGATTGTGGAATCCGATTCCAAGGAAAGGACTCTCTTCTAAACTACAGTCACCTTGCAGCAGTCCTTACACAGTCCTAAACAGGCTGAACGATGTTGTAGTTCGGATCCGTAAGTCAACGAATTTGAAGCCTAGAGTTGTTCATTACGTCATGCTATACCCCAGCATAGTTTCTCCCTCTCGATGTTTCATTTTACATTACACAGAGAAATACGATTTCACATTGCACTAAAATCATCTATCTATGTACAGAATTCGTAACAATATATTTCTTATAACAATGTCTGGAAAAAAGCATCCGGAACCGGAAGGCAATAATTCAGAGCAACTTTTTGAGGCCTCCAAAGTAATTTTAATAGATGAAATAAATCTCTGTGTTTGTGAAGCTCCGGTAGTTCACACGGCTTCAAACAATCCAAAACTTATGAATCACTTTCGATGCACATGGTTCCGAAAAGTAAGGCTGCTGTGAGTCATCGGTTCTGCGCATGACAGTCAAGATGTTAATATTCTATATCTCTGTAATACGTGTGGGATCCTTCAGGGAAAACCTTCTCGTGCACATAAGTAGCCATATACCAAAATCTTCCATAAAGTAAATTTATGGGTATTGATATAGTATAAGACCTAGCTCTTTTATTTATTAATTTATTTCTCAGAACATGTCGCTCCAAAGCTGTTTATAAATATGAAAATAGATTACAGTAATTAATACATAAACGAAAATGGTTCCATTAAAAATCTATTGAACCTAATACTCTATTCAACTTCTAACCTATTAAATTTTGAATTCCACAAATACGTTTTTCCAGTTTTATAAAACAGCAGTAGTATTGCCCTTTAAAAGTCTTCTTTTAGGAGTCTCTAAACCGTAACCACTATGAATGCCACGAACCATGGGGCTACTAAATATCAAAAGTTATTATTATTTTGAATATCCAGTTATTTTATGATTCAGATCCTTACTATGACTTCTCTTACCGCTTCCCTACCAGAGTGCAAATTAGCTCGAGAGCATTTAGTGTGAGATTTCCGAACTGTAAGACAAAGCGTATTTCTATCTCTTGAGGCCACGTTAGTGGGTTTCTGTTAGCTCAGCTGAGATCGCATTCTTCGGTTTTGCATAGTTGTTGTCCACATTGAAATTGTTACGCCTGTAAAAAGTGTGAACCAACTTCGCGTTAAATTTTTTGTGTATATCTCGGCTATTAGGCTTAATTTGAATTTACTGTTACTTACAGGCGCAAGTGGTTGGTTGCAAGTGGCAATCACCACAAGTGGTTGGCGGATTCGTAATCGGCCAACCGAGTCACAAGTGGTTTGTTGATTGGTAAAGCATAAGTGGTTGGCCACAAGGTATTGTCTGATTCGCCGCCAGCCACATCGCCACAAGTCGTTTATATCGCCACTAGTGGTTGGTTCATTCGTAAGCACGTGCCGTGCATTTATATTCGTGTTCTGATTTAATAGAAAGGTTTTTTAAACTTTCTTAAAACTCTGTAGTTCTCAGACGAAGCGATAACTCGCTCCGAATCTGTTAGGAGTTTGGCCTTAGTTTCTGCTACTAAAGTAAATTAAATTATATAAGTAGTCATTACGTTTTTTGATGGATCTTTGATCTATTTCTGTGGGATAACGTGGAAGGAAATTCTGGTGTGGTATTTGGCATTTTGTGTGGAATCTTTAGCTTCAAAATTCCAACAAGATTCAATTGCCTGCGTAGTATTACCATCTGTAGGATTGCCAAAGTTCTTTTAGTGGTTTACAGTTCCAGTAATTATGGGATATGATTACAAAGCGGTACATCATATACTTCATCAATACCGGATAATCATTTATTGAAATAATGGATTTACAAGACATTGATCAATCATATTAGTATAATGATACATTGTGAGAATAATTGGTAGCTATCAAGATAAATTGGGTTGTTTTCAATCTCACCCTTCTCAGAAATCTTGAACTTCAGAACTTGAATATATTTGATAAACATTACATACATTAGGAACTTAATGTTTGTATTATTATATATTATTACTTCCTTGCCTCAAATGCGTTTGAATTATATTATAATCAAATTCAAGTTTCTTTTTGCTGTTTTCAGGCAGTAATTTAATATGATAACCTATAATTAATAAGAAAATTACCTTTTTTGAATTCCATTCACTTTCAGCTATTGCTACAAAAAAGGTAAATAATTTCACAGTTTAATCCGTTTTAAGAAGCTGATGATAACACTTTTTTACTGTTTTTTGTTTTTTAGAAATATGATAACAAAAAACATGGTTTCTGGAAAAGTTGCTCCAATATTTTAAGCTACTTCACGTAAGAGTCTACGTCAAAAAATGAGCTCTTAACACGAGAAAAAGCTATTCTTAAGAGATATATTTTTTTTCCTATTGGCCACTAAAAAGTAAAACAAATACATATAAAAAACAAAAAAAGCATAAAGTAAAGGAAACACTTTTTTAAAAAAAATTTATTCGTAAAGGAAAATATGCTTTTCCTTTACGTTCACTATTAGTAGCTATTTAATTTTCATTATGTTCTTTCGGTAGCCTTTCGAAGTTTTTTTAGCAATCTCTTCGGAAACTTCTAAGTTTAGAAGATTTAGGGTGAAAAACATTTGCTTTGATGTACTTTTTATATGCAACTTTTACACTTAAGTTCATGTGCAAACGTTTTATCCTGCCATAAATGCAAATTTCTCTGATCCTTTACCAATTTCAAGTGCAAATTACAAAAAAGTTAGAAAAAGGTAGATTTAAAAAAAATTATTCTATAACAAATATGCTCATTTATGGTTTTATGATTTTACAGAATTGAGTTTCTTGCATAGTTGGCATTACCAGGTTAGAAATCAGTATTTTAAATGTAGTTAAATGAAAATTATTGACCAGTATGCTAGCTCAATCAGTATGTCGTTGCTCTATTACCAGAATAAAAGTAAAAAACAAAAAGTGGTCATGAGGTATATTTTTCTCATATACTGTTTCTAAGTAGTTCGTTTATTCTACAAAGATTCTTTAAATAAGCTATGTCATTTATAAAACAGTTCCTAGAAGAGCAGCAGATATATCTCGCTTCTTGAAGGAGATTATAAAATTGACATTATGATTTTATTTTATTTATGATTATAAAATTGATATTGTTATTATTATAATTATTATATTTTACTTCGATGCTGATTGCATTTTATAGGTAAGAGATTTACAGAAAAATTTTATAGGTGGAAACCTTAATGGAGGGTTATGACTAAATTTCACAGAGTTGGCTGAATACGAATAAGCATTTGAATGTTCCCCTCATTCTTTAATTTGCATTTTCGCTGTTAAACTGAGTATTCTAAATGTTTCTATTCTAGAAATGATTTTTAGGATTTAGCTGAAATGTGGGATTGTCGAAGAGAAATTTCTGTAGAAATATTAAGTCATAGGTAGCATGTTTTGCGTCATATTGCAAACGTGAAAATTTACTGAGTGAAGATGAATTTTACAGCTTCGTAACTGATGCATGAATCTGCCAGTTGTTTAATTGTTTTGGTCGAAAATTTAGAATTAGTTTTAACTTTGACCATTATAATTATCACTCAGCGCACATTTCAGCAGTTTTTGTTGTTGTGACGAATATTACGTGTCTGACTTCATCATCGGAACAAGACCATGAAATTCCTCGCAGCAAGGAATACAAAACTGCGCCTGTTTTTGTCGAGAGCCTTGGGCACCATATAGGTGGATTCTGAGAGGCTCCCAGCCCTTTTTCTCTACCATCAAACCACATGAGGGAGCTTCGCGTTCGTCATATGAATGAGTTTAGAGTGACCCCCCTGCAAAGACACTCTACTTATAGAAACATCCTTGCCTTCTTCGGGATTCGATCTCGGGCCTTCGTACGGCAGTAGTCACTAGCCACCAGCTCTTTATGATTCTCCGCAACATACTTTATCTTTCTTCATCCAATTATTTTGCTCATTTCTGTTCTTGAAAAACATTCATAAAAATAAAAGAAGACATCAAATATTATTCACTTCTAGTAATCTTTCGCTTAGGAATTTTACTATGTTTGGATTAGTTTTGAATTTCCTGTTAAATTATAGTGAACTGTAAATTTATGGAATAAAACCAAATCTTAGAAAAGAACATAAATTATTCCGCAACAATTATGTGTTAGATAAATGTGCACGATTTTTAAATCGTCTGCCTTTTAGTTTATTTTGTGTTTTACTTTTAAAAATGTGATCGAGAATGAGCTGTAACTCATTTATACATTTCTCAGATACTTTTATTTTAAATTTATCTCAGCGAAAGAAGATATTCGCTGGAATATCTCTACTTCAACCGGAGACTGATATTAACGAAAGCATTTGGCTTCGAGCCATCTGTAGCAGCTCATTTATCTTAAAATGAGCTGCTTATACCAACAAAAGACCAGAAAATTTGTATTTTAGATCTCTAGGTGCAGAAGTGAATTGTTTCTAAGATTAGAAACGGGGCGTGCAAAATGGAGGAACGTTGCAGGTTCCAGAAGCAAATGAAAGCTCTTGTTTTCATTTTCTTTGTTTTGCTTCAGGCTGCCTTTATATGATGTTACAGCGTTTTGATATCTACTAATAGGTATTTGGAACACTACCGAACTTTGCAATCTGTGACTATATATAGCCTGAACTTTGTTTAGAAAATAGGCACAACGTAAAATCACCAGCAGAGAACAAATTCCAAGGGCATCTGCACTATCTTTAAAAGGAAGTGAAAACATTTCTATAATCTGGTTTTGTAGCATAGCAGTAGCACTTCCGGTTGTTAATTTGAAATCATTTATTCAAACAAGGAGAAAATGAATGTTTATTTTTAAACATTTATATTATCAAAATGCTTCTCTTTTCCACATCTGTCGCTCGAAATAAACTTATGGTTGATAACACATTCCTAGGTTTTGAATCATCAACTGAATATGTTTCTCTACCTATCAATCATATTGAAGCGACGATGGAGAATGTAATACAAGGAATAAATACTTACCATATGCACGTCTTCCCTAAAATCACATTAATGGTACCTTTTGAATAACCTTTGTTCAATTCATGATTAAAAAAAAATTTTATATTTTCTAGTATTTTTCATTCGCAAACTCTATTCTTCTCTGCAAGAATTTTAGATAACACTTAATTATAATTTTTATTTGCCTGAGAACTCTTTAAAATACAAAAATTTTGAAAGCGCTTGCTTCAGTGCTGTATTAGTACTATATCTGCTTCATTATGTAAATATTACTGAGCAATAATTTTTCACAATTCGATTTTTCTACGGAATCTACATTTTACTTCCTTGCAAGTTACAAGTCATTTCATAAAGTTTAGTTTTGATAATACACAATTATGACTAGGGCTCAGCAAATAATTTTGAACATTAAACTTTCTTACTGTGATGAATAGAAATCTTTGTTTTCATCATTCCTTTTGACCAACAGTTATCTTGCTGATTAAACATCTTAGCAAAACCAGTGTCGCATAAAATAGTCCGTTTCTTTAACTTTGTCGTGTGTAAGATTGAACTATGAATGGCACTTGAACACATAATTCTGTTTGGTGACTGTTGTTTGTATCTGTATGAATGATATGGCAATTTTTTCTCGCAGATCATTCTTTTGACAATTTTCTGTCTTTATCTGACTGTATGAACTTGCATGCAACAGCTTTCTGTTTGGTGCATAACCATATCTAGTGTTGACTTAAATACATTATATAGCCTTGAATATCATTGAGGAGTAATAGATTTGGAAGGATTGTGACATCTATGATTTAAATTTTATTAATAATTATCTTTATGTTAATATTTATCCTATATGCCTTATCTCACTACGTTATTCTCACAGACCAATGGTTTGTGCAAATTTTACGTAGTTTTAAGCGAAGTTATAAAGTAACTCCTCGGTTCAAAGGTAACTCCTCGGAATTTGCTCCAGAAGACTGAGATGAAACCAGGTTCCGTCCTTAACAAAAGACGTTATAAATCTGAATGGGTTTCGTTGCTGTAATCATATTGTAACTTTATTTTATTAATAAGGCGCCGTTGGGAAAATACATTAATTTTCTTGAAATTACCTATTCTGAACTAATTATTATTTTTTCTTGTTATTATACAAATCGAGGTTTAAAAGTCTTATACAGTTTTATGTTGTGATATAATATTTATACTTGAAAACTCTTAGAAGATGCGCGGTTATATGGTAAAATGCTTTCTTCGTAGGATGCTCATATCAAGTACATTCCTTCAGTGCATGTGCATATTACCGCTGCTTTTTGCAAACTGGTAAGCACCATTTGATGACATTCATTAGGTGTTCTATTCTAAGTGTGAGCAATACAGCAAAGTCTTCGAGGGCTATCTGCCTAATGGGGGTATTTCTTCCTGGAGGACGTTTTAAAAAAAAACTAGCTCGTATACACCCTACACATGGGGAAAACCACGAAACCTCCCATGTAGCCTTCTTCGCGAGATTGGAACCTCGTTCAGTGACTCTTACCAGTGTTCAGCGACTTTAATGCTTGGATGCTGGTAGCCGACTAGTGCTGAGAAAGTAAGGCTAAACTGACTGACGCTGTGAACTGCTGCGAAAAAAGGAGCTTTGAATAAGTGGTCTCAAAGTGTGAGCAAATCCGGAGCTCGAAGCAATTTTATAGGGTCATTTCAGTTCTGTATCTGTTTCAATATATTACTAGTAGATATCCATATTGCATTAATTCATTTGGCAGTGGTTTGGAATGTAGTGTTTATTAAGGAACAGAAAACCACTATTAATGAAACGTTTACTATTACAGCTATTACTAGTAAACATTTCAACAGTCATTATATTCCAATAAAGTTCGAGGCTAGGGCTGGCACATAGCCAAAAGTACACAAGTAATGCATACATAACAACGCACTGACAAACCCGCAGAAGAAGCTAAAGGGGGAAGAGGATATTAAACATCGCGTTTGAGGACAATTTAAAATATAAATTTTAACAACATTAGGAACATAGGATTTGTGTTATATATGCCATTGCTGTTGAATGAAATAGCAATAGAATGAATAGATTTACGAAATCAGTTAAATAAAAAAGTTATAGGCTTTGTATGCTTGTATCCCAGGCCGCATGACAAAGTTAACTAAAGGTAGATACAATCAACAAATTTATTCGCCTTCCAATGCTTAATTGAACTTTTGCTTAGTTAGTACTTTTGCTTTCTTTGAGTTAGTCAGTAGTTGGTAAGCTAGATGCATAGCTATGCGATACACAGCTATGCCTATTTTGAAATGGTTGGTGACAAACTAAAGTACGGCTTGTAAAATTTGTCATTTCTGCTTATCGCTAGATCCGTTTTACATCAACTCCAGTCATATCAAATTGTCAAAAATTGTGAGTGTTGCTTTTATATGGAAGTTCATCTTGCTAAATTAAACGTTAAAACAAAATTGTAATCGTGATTTTAATTTAAAGATTAACTGCAACGCATATATGTTGTTGTTGCGACTAATCTGATCTAATCAGAGAAAACCCACGAATTTAATTGTAGTAAGGAGTACAAGAATACGTCTGTCAGCTCAGCGGAGGGTGGTCCAAGAGTCTTCGATTCCTCATCTCCTACCACCCAAGCATACAAGAAGACTTTCGGCTCGCCATGTTTTAATTTGTCCGCTGCGAAGACACTAACATTTACAACATCTATGCCTTCTCCGGGATTCGAAACCGGGCCTTCCGATACGGTAACCAAAGTGATTAATCACTAATCCGGCAAACTGATTAACCACGATGGTAGAGGAATGTCACGTCCCCCGTCACTTACTCACACATTCACTAACCCGTCGGGCGGCAACCGTGTCTTTAACAAAGTTGAGCCTTGTGACAGAGAACAGACAGAAGAAGGACGTATTTCTCAAGATAAATCGGAAATCACTTACATTCGTGATATCATGAGCAATACAATTATATGTTTTATATGTGATAACTATCAGTTACAAAAGTATACAAACTTATGCAGTCATTACGAAATGAAAAATAAAGAATAGTTTTGAACCGTTGGAAGGTAAACTGAGAGAAGGAAAGTGACACTTTTTTAATCTGGCTTACAACAACAAAATGTTTTTTTGAAAGCGCATCATTTGAAAAGGTCAAACCTATTTAATGATGGTGAATTCACTAAAGATTGCTTGATTAAATTTGTCCTAACATAAAACATTTATTTAAAAACGTTAATTTATCAGCCAATGAAGTAGAGGGATGTATTAATGAATTTACTAGTGATTTACGGTTTCAGTTAAATGAAAAAAATTACAGATTCTTAGCATTCTCAGTAGCAGCGATTAGAGTATTGACATCACAAATATACCACAGGCTTGCTGTTTTCGTACGAGGTGTCATTAATGAGTTTAAAGTAGTTGAGTTTAAAGTAGTAGTAATCAGTTATTACCGATAATATGTACTATGAAAGAAAAAAAAATACTTCAGAGAATATTGATTTTTCTAAAATAAAAACTGTAAATTAAATATAAATTATATAGATAACTATAAATTAAACTGAGATAAAATGCTTGCATTTGCTTGTGAGAGTACTGTTGCTATGGTAGGTAGAAAAAAATGGAGTAGCGGTAAAATTCAGAAATGTAGTGAAAGAAGAAAATTTTAACAATGCGTTTTACGTTATGCATTGTTCATTGTTTACGTTTTACATTGTTACATTATATATTCATCAGGAAACGCATTTTATGCCTAAAGTCTGAAAACGGATGATATTATGGTAATTAAAACACTAGTCATTTTTAATGGACGAGCGCTGAATTAAAGAGAATTTGTTGTGTTGCTTCAAGGAACTGAAAATGAATATGGCAAATAATTCATTATAACGGATTTCGCGTTTCTTGTTGATTTAACTGACATTTAAATATTCTCAATAAACAGCTGCAAATGAAAGAGTAAACTTATCGCTGACATGAATTCTTCTATTAAGACTTTTAAAGTTAATTTGCAGGTATGGGAAACTCAACCGAAATAATAAAATAATAAATGAAGGCAGGTTTAAGGAATTTAATGATTTGGAATCCAATCTCAAATTGTTTTCATTATCATTAAAAGCAGACATGAAAATCATAACAGAAAATCTACAAACTGAACTTATTATAACTATGACATAATTCTTATTCAAAAATTTGTAGATATAGATCTGATAAAATTTTATTTGCCCTTGTTAAAATATAAATATCGTAAGTTGCGAAATTTGCAATAAGAATTGCCGCTTTTCAGTTCAAAATTAATATTTCTAACAAAAGGGTCCGATTGACCAATAAGCATATAGAACCAGTGTTGAAGATACATTCCAGTAGATTTTATCCAAGGCTATGAAATTTATGAAACTCGAAACTCCATTAAGCATCAATATGAAGTAAAAAATTCAGAAATGTATGCCTACAATCATATGTATTTTTTCTGACTATGTCCGTAAAAAATTTAATACATGAAGGAAAGAAAATATGCTATCGTTATTTATTATCAAGTTTCTTTTTCACTGGGAAGTTCTTTTCTGAAAATTTGGTACGTTTCATAATTTGTTCATTTTAATTTCATGTTAAAAGTAAGTTATTTAGTGGTTAATTCAACATATTAGAATCATTCCAAATAAATGTCTCTTCAAAAATTTAATGTTTACCTGTTAATACATTTTAATTACGAAATGTAACGAAACAAAATTCTTTTTAGATAGAAAATAATCACGAAAAATGTTTGATGTTTTGATTCATATTTAGCGCATGAAGTCTGAAGTTTAGATTTAGGTTATATATTTGAAATTTATTTAAAAAATATAGCCTCCCCCAGCTGCTTTCACATAGTACATATGGCTTGCCAACTGCTTTCAGATCGTGCTTGCGTCCTGTATTCAATTTGAATATGAGACCACTGCTTTAAAGCATTTTCTTTAGAAGATTTTCAGGAATACATAGTTCATGCTGAATTGCAAAACAAAACCTGGGCCAAGAGCAGGAGGTAAAAAAGTAAAACTTATACGTAATCGTTCGTGAAAAAAATGGTTACAAGTACCTAAAATACAATATAATACTTGAAAGTGTATAAGGTATTACAGGTAAGTGTAATTTAATTTTCAGTCTGTTCAATGTAAACACTTCAGGATACCTGAATTTCTCAAAGTTCTGAGACTAATATACAAGCGTTAGACCATTTTGGGGGTTTCATACGTTTAAACGAAAATCGATAAACGTTTGAACACTTTAAAATATATTATTGCTCCGGAAACATCTAAAAAATACTTGAATCTTCTCAACTTAATGCTGTTAAGATACTTCGGCGCATAGGGTCTTATTTTTTTCTTGCAATTCTTCAGTGGTTAATCCGCCAATTACAGATTGCTGATTTTTTGGTTTATAACTCTTGTGCTAAGTGATTAAACTAAATAATTGATGATAGATTTATAATTACCTTTTAAAAATTAAATTTCAATAAATTTATTTTAGAGTTTTTTTTTTAAAAACTAACTGCGTACTAGTACTTTAATTCTGCAAATGCATAAAAGTCTTTAAATGAAATGTGATACTTTTTTAAACTTATATTTAATTTAGATTGTATAATTATCAGAATTCCGTATTTAATAATAATTAATTAGCTTAAATTCAGTTTCATGCATAGAAAATATTAACTGCTATAAATAAATAAGAGAATATAAAAAGTAAAGCTGCATTTTAAATGTTTCAAGAAGTAGATGTTTTTCTTTTGAAGATTTCATATTATTTGCGGCTTTTGTAAAATAAATTTGCAGTTTCATGGAGAATAAAGCATAACCGCACTGTTTATATCATCTCTTCTCAAAGCAAATGATATACAGTTGATGTACTGAGATATAAAGTAATCTTATTGATTGGGGACTGATGAAAAATCGTCGACATCGTGATAAAGTAGTCTAGGGATACCTGCTTAAGCAGGAAAGTTGTCTTAATGAGTAAAACCAGCAATTCTTAAGAAATATTGAAAACCTACTTTAATTAAATATGAAGTGCGTCTCCCTTTGGTTTTTAAACATCATTCCTAGTATTTCCTACACTAACGTACAATACGCAGTATTTTGTATTTAATACGCCTCAGGTGTGCTTCCAGTTATACCTCCAAAGCATGCATAAAAGAGGGAAAATTACCTTATACGTTCGCTTGTGGTATTCATAGTTATGGTCAAAAGTTTGTAATGGATTTTTAAACTACGTTCGATAAAATATCGTTATCACATTTTGTACACAAATTGTTTGTGGATGATTTCAAAATTTTTGTAGATAATTTGAAGTAATTAATTTTCGATCACTTGAAGTAAACAATTATCGGAAGTAAAAGAGTGATTACTCGTTGGCGAAAAATCGTCGTAAATCGAATAAATTGATTAAGTTTTTGTCATAAAGACTAATAAGATGAAAAACAAGTTTTGATAAATAAATATTTTACTAAAAAGGCATAAAATCCTTAATGAGCTAAAAGGAAAAAATCATTTATTATATAGTTTAAAGAGAACAAGATTGTAAGTAATTCTCTTTAAAAATGCATCTATAATTTTCTATCACGAATAATAAAACCCCGAGAAGCTCTTGTATATATACAGTGTGCTGTTTTTAAACTGACACTACACACCGCCATCTGTAGCTGGATCTATCAGTTCGAATGCCATCAAATTTGGTAAGAGTATTAATGGGACATGAAAAGTGTATTGAAAATATTCCGATAATATTTATGAGAAAAGAAATTTTCTGTGATAATTAGTGAAAATAAAACTAGTTCTGAAAAATACAGATGGGGGAAACCGTGGTACTATTCTAGTGTATACAAGTGATGACTAGACAAATCGATAACAAAGAAGAAATTTCTGTGCAGCACCGCTTTAACGGAGCAAATGAACTGATCTAAAAGGTTACAGTGATGATATTTCAGTGCACAATGGCGTTTTATTCAATAAAAACGCTTCATCTGCGAGGGCATAGTGTTCTTTCAATATGATTATCTTCCCGTGGATCACACATTGCATCCTGTACACAACAGCCTCGAAGACCGAACGTAACCTGACACCAGGTATCCTTAGTACAGTCAGTGATATGTTGGGTCGTTTAAGTCAGGACCCCACTAAAATAGATCACGAACATCAAATAACCCCACAGAAAAAGGTCACATGTATATGAATCTCGGCAGCAAGGCAAATATGAAAATGGAAAAAGAGATGTATGACCCCTTTTGTGTAAAGTGATGGTCTTAACAGTCGCTGTAGAGATAGACCAGTGCGCGTAAGTGCTTCATCCTGTGTTAAAGTTACCTGATACAGATAATGCCTCTGCTGAAATTGTGGAATTACAGAACTATTCTGCATAGTAATGGTAAGGAGTGTGAGCATGTTCAAGTAATGCTTTTATCAGTCTCATTTATGTAAAAATGGACCTCATCATCCCACAGAATTCTCTACGGCGAAGCATCGTCGACCAGCATCCTAGAAAGAAGTGTCAGAGTAAATTCCACCCGTTTATCTCTTGCATTACGACTTATCTTGTATCGGCAGAAGTGAAGATTTGCCATACAGTTGAAAGATTGAAATCTAGGTGCCATGCTATTTCCCAGCACTGCTATTATCAGTTATGGTCTCATGGGTGCCGTCAACGACTACAGTCACTAACAGGAACTAAATCGATAACCATCTGTTCTGACACCGACTTCCGTTCTCCGTCGAACCAAACTTCTAATTATCCTGTTTCTTCAAACTTCTGAATTTTGTCTTTCATTGCGTTATTTGATAAGAAGGCCTTACACAGACGTGACGTTTTCTAAACTCACGAAGATTGACGGTTGCGTTAGATTGATGAAGAACAAAACATTCACAAGGACGCGCTCTGAGATAATGTGATAGACTAAAATAACTGGTGCTGTTGTCATTTGCGTAACCGAGAATTTGAACTTTAAAATTTTGCTTGTCTTTTTTAGTTGTGTAAACTCATCCCATTTTCCCTAGTTGGCCAATTCGAAACTATTTTTAAGTAATCATTTTTCCCATGTCGTCAATAGTCCCCCCTTCCACATTTTGTGCCATTACACCAGATAGATGGACTCAAAGATGACCCTGAATAGTTCCCAATTTAAAACTAACATTGATTAAATGATTTGAACGTTGCAGTTCGATTAATATTTTTCGTTCTTCAGGCGTCCCCGATTTAATTATTCGTGATATAAAACTGTATGTAGATGAATGTTGTATACCATTAGTTCAAATGTCGTTGAAATCTTTCTAGCATTTAACTATTGTCATTTAGAATTAAATTGTCAAGTTCATAATCGCATTATAACAACTTTCTGAAGACTGAAGGATAAAGTGTTCTAGACCGAAGGTAAAGTACCTGAAGACTGAAGGTAAAGAACTGTAGCAATTTATCATTGTATATGAAAGAAGACAGACTTTTGGAAGTTTGATCAGGACGTTTTTTGTTTGATACATTAATAACAAAGGTCGAATTCGCTCAAGTGAATGATGAAACAAGTGACAAAAGTCATTAAGTATATTTTCTTAAACCATGATTTTAAAGTATCTAGAAGCATACAACTTCTTCAGAATACGAGGTATCCAAAAACCGTAGGTATCGGGTACTAACGAGAAAAGTAATATTTATATCAGTATTACACTACCCGAAACTCGAAATGTAACACCAAGAAGGAGTGGCCAGAAAGTGGAGAAACTTGCAAACATAGAGAGACAGCAAAGAACAATAAGTGATCTTTATTTCGAAATTATATGCATAAAACTGAGCGAGGACAGCGTCGGCTCAGTAGGTTGTAGGACCCCCCATACAGGAAGCAACACGTCTAGGAACAGAGTCAGTGAGACTACAGAGGGTGTCCTGAGGAATGCCTCCGTTCTTTGTCAACCATTTGCCAAAGGTCTTCTTCTGAACGCGGCAATGGCAGAATCCGCATTTAGCGTCCAATCCCATCCCATATGTGTTCAACTGGTGAGAAATTAGGAGCGAACGGTGGGCATGAAAGCACCGTACAGCTGGCAGAGCATCTTGGCTGATGCGAGCCTGTGGTGATGATGTGGGATCAATGACAGTCTTTTTAACTGATGCCACAAGGCATGCTACTAGACACTAATCGACAGCAAATGGTTCTGGTCGATATGGGAATATCCAGGGTGTCTTCGACATGCTGCAGATTGGAGATAGAAGTGGCTCGCGCGTGTTCCAATGCTTGTCGTCAGATGCGTCGATCCAAGCGTGCTGACGTCACTCTGGCTGGGCTCTTGCACAGGCACCCCTCGAACTTGTCACATTTCCCTGTTCCAGCCATCACCACCACAGCTGGTACATGTTGGTCGTCTCCGTGTATGTGTCGGCTCAGATTTGCAGCATAGATTAACCTTCCCTTCTCAGCCCGATCGCCATGCCCCTCCTATAATCATCTGTTTGCTGGAACTGCCTCCGTTGACGACGGCCTGGCATTCGCTGCTATTACGCGCATCTTGTGAGACAAGAAATTTCTACGATGATTTCCCTAGCAGAAGTAACGGTGTGAAAATTTAACATTCTGCGGGTTCTTTCTCTTTTATCTTCTTCAACGTGCACTGGAAAACTGTGCATTTCACATCATTCGCATAACTGGATGACGTGCGTCTACCCTGAGATTTGCATAATTTTGCATCTCCTTTTTCGTGTTGCATTTTCAATGTCAGATAGTGTAAAATAGAAATAAAATAATTTCGTTGCCCATGAAGTATTCAAAAGGACCTTAAAACGAATTCGCAAATAATCTCCCTTTCTTCATAAAAAATTACTTCTAAGAAAAGTAAACTTTACGACTCGCGAGTGAATTTAATAAAAGTAAACCACACTGACTTACATTTATTGAAGAGATTGCAAAATGCAGTTATCTAATTTATCTTTCTAGAAACGTTTGGGGTAAACATGGATGAGATCAAAACGGAAAATATTGATAAATAAGTTAGCATCTTAAAGTTTATGCTTGGTTACTTTATGAATTAATTACTAAGATGTATATGTAATATAATAAAAATGCCTTAACATTCTTCATGTATAAATTTCAAAACAGCTTTACTAAAGTTTGAAAACTTTTGAGGAAATCTTTTGCAATATTTTAAATATGAGAGATTAGTTTTAAATACATTTTGTGCAAATCATTATAACTCATCATACCTTTATAAATGATATACGTAATATCATTCTGTTGGTGCTATACTTTAACATCTTAAAAATCTATCATTTTCTCTTGTCTCGTAACGTGTATCATATATCAACATAATAATATAAGCTATTTGAAGCTATCTGAAAAATGTACTATATGGTATTGGTGGCTACTTATAGGTTATGGGTGATTTATACCAATATTCGGTATGGGTAGTATATTCCGTTATATGGTATGGGTGGCCGGACACTGATCAAAGTTATGAGCAGTGTCCGGTCACCCGTATAATGATTAGGGGAGCCAACTGCGCTACTGAAGGGTCAGGTTCGAATTCGAGTGGTACATACCACTATACAGTATAGGCGGCTGGGCACTGCTCATGATTAATCCGGCCACCCGTACCGTATAGTGATTAGGAGAGGCTACTGCGCTATCGAAGGAGCAGGTTCAAATTCTGGTGAAGACATGGTTGCAACTATCCGTTCCTTCCATGGGAGGCAACGGTGGCCACCTATTAGATGTCTCCACAATTGTCTGATGTTATGTAAATTGTAATTTTAGTGACTGAGATTATAATCACTGAGAATTTTAGTCACTAAGGTCAACGTTTTTAAGCGTGCGGTTGGAGCTTCAGTTGGTAGTTACTAAAGTTCCACGGACATAGATGTTCCCTTGAGTTGTATTTGAGATCGCGAGGTAAAATTCGAGGTTTCGCCGTTTTTCAGCCAGCGTGACGTTCCAAAAACGAAATAAACGGCGTTCAGTCAAGATTACGAATCTGTAATTTTATTTAAACTCCGCTGATGTTGTTGGTTTTGACTAATGCTGACTTGTCTGACCTACAGTCAGCCAAGTCGACGACATTCCTCGCGGCAAGAGCGCAAGATACGCCTGTCGTTGGCAACAGCCTTGAGGACCTTAGAGGTGACAGTGCGATTTAACTAAGTTCTAATTTTGATGGAGAGCATCCCAGATCGATGGGTCCAAGGGTCTCCCACCCCTCTTCCCTTACCCCAAGCCGCTCGAGAGGACTTTCGACTCGCCGAATATTTACACTGCCTCCATGCCGCACAGACTCTACACATTTACAAACACTCATGCCTTGACTGGGATTGAAACTCGACCCCTTCGTTACGGCAGTCAGCGACACTAATCACTATACCGATTGGGCGGCTGTTCAAACTCTACTGAAGGTGTGAGACAGCAAAGTTACAGAATACAGCCCAGTAAACATCAACGACAGATCATACAGTTATAAAATGCCCACCAATTCTCCTCTTAGGAGTGGCCAATGCTGAATAGGCAAGTGCCCGCCATTCGATTAAAAATGATTAGTGTTCCCCATTCTGTCGCAGGAAAGCAATATTTAGCAAATATTAAACCATTAATGCGATTAGTAAAAGACACACCATCTTATACTGTGCACTTATACTTAATTCATAAATATTTTAACACAGCAACATTCGTTTTTAAAAAACGATATATTTACTTTCATTTTTAGCTTTAAAAGTGTATGCAGAATATTTAGCAATTTAGGTATGCATAATATTTCGAAATTATCCTGCATACCTGCAAGAGAGGGATATTAACTTATGGTCCCAAAAATTTTTTTTTATATGATATAATTTTTGCATTGAAGGAAATATCTCTCATAATTTTAGGTTACTGCATTATTACAATTCATTTTTTCTGGAAGAATAAATATCCATTTATATATATAAAATACTGAATCATAAAAGTATACTTAAAAGAACAGAATTCTTTACTTGCTTAGATTTATGAACCATAACTGAAGTTTAGAAATGACCTGCCTTTTTCCTACAAAATGGTTTTCTTTCTAAGCACCAAAATAAAACATGTTAGTTTTAAAATTATTTTGTTTTATTGATAAAATATGGGCAAGCAAAGCCGTTTTATTATACTTTCAAATATCCGAAATTTTGATGTGCTATTAATCAAGTAGCGTTTCAGTTTGAGCTCCAGATATTGGTGTCGGAAGAAAAAATATTTTAAAAAGTTAGAAATAATTCTAGCGAACAAAACAAATGTGCTTGACAAATATAAAAAGAGGTTCTTTTTTCCTTACTAAATATTACGTTATTAATTGATTTTCTGATAATTAATGTTATGAAATAAAACCTGATTTACTTTTAACTTTTTTCTTTTCTTCTAAATAACGAATTTATTGATCCGGCTACACAAACAAGTAGCAATGTGTCGATACTTAGCCTTCCGCGTCAGCGAGAAGCAGAAAACTTTGCCTCGAATGTAACATTTTTTTTTTCTTTATCTGTTTGCTAGTTCTTTAAAAACACATTATGAATTTTAAGCAAAAGCGATTTCAATTCGAGATAGCTATAATAAATTAAAATTAATTAAATAATTTTCACTGCCCAGACTTTGTCGCAATTATATATCTACTCATTTTAAAGCTAGCTTTATGAAACTATTACAGAAAAGAGAAAAAAATACTTAAGGATTCGATATATGTATTATCAATTTTTACGATATCACATGAAAAAAAAATTTAAAAATGGTGTCAAAGGAATTAGTCTATGAATTTGCTCACAGTCGAGCTAAAAATATTGAAATTTGAGGTCGTAGGGCACAGATGTGAACGACAATCAACCCCCGGACAGAAAGGCAATTATATGATTATACTAACAACCCCCCATCTTACAGAACACCTTATCGAACTTGCAAAAGAACACAAGGTCTGTATCTTGCAGATCACAGCTTTGTGTTATTAAGATGCTTATCGAATGCGTGAGGAACTTTGCGAATAAACAAAACTTTTGTAATTTCCAACAGTTACTATAAAGGATTTCAGTAGACATCGCAACTGCTATTCCCATAATTCAGCAGATGTGGAAATACCGTCTTTTAGATGTTTACTTAGTCATGAAAACGATATGATACCGGGTTTTTAAAACTACAGATAAAAATTGCCGAAAATGGGCAATCCGTTAGTGTTATAAGGTATTTCTCCCGACTTCTTAGCATGCCTTCGTGATGTAGTGGTCAGCACGGTCGGCCCGCATTCGAGTCCCGGCAGCAAAATGTACACTGCTAGGACAAAGGCTTGAGTTTGACCAATGACAGTTCAGATGCTAAGCAAAATATACACTGCTAGAACAACGGCTTGAGTTTGGCCAATGACAGTTCAGATGAGCGTCACCATTAACTCCGCCCACATGAGTGATGTTATATTTCTGACGTTTGTTTACATTCTGTTGGGCGTTACGAAATGCGTTCTTTGAATGAACAACATTTTTACTCTGCAATCTAAATTGGCTCTAGTGATGCTATTTTTTAAATTTTCTTTAAAGTATTATTTCATTACTGTTCGAGAAGGAATACAAATTTATGTCTCGAACTTCATAAAATTTCTCTCTATACACATGTTTGTGTATATATATATGCGTGAGTATGGGCACACATACATATATTTTCAATATATAATTATATGTGAATTATATGTATATGTGTGTGTGTGCATATATATATATGTGTGTGAGTGTGTATGTATGCGTGTATATATATATATATCTTTCTCCTTTTGGTCATTTTTCTCCATTGGCCATTTTTCAGGATGTCAGATTTCCAACGAATAATCTATACAGCTTTCTTCTCTTAATTTTACGACACAAATTAGCATTTTTAACCAAGAAAAGATAATTTTACTCGGTTAATTCCCGCAGATACATTTGATATATTAGATGATTTAACTCTTCATTACTTAAGAGTTTCTGATTATCAGTATGCAGAATAATTTGTAAACCATACTTCACATGCATATTCCAGCCATGAGTACCTTCCATCTGACTAGATCTAATTTTGTATTGGAACAGTAGAGTAATCCCAGAGCTAAATTTCTAAAAGTAGAAGCGCCGGAGCCCTATGGAAGACCGTTAGGAAAGAGAAAGAAGTGTAAATAAATGACTATTAAAATTATTAGTAATTTAAAAATTAAACAGTTAATGATTATCAAATTAATTAATAGTTATTTAATTGTATTAATATTTATGAATTATTGTTTAATTGATAATTATTATTTAATTAATTCGTAATTAATTTATTATCTATTTAAATAATTAAAGAAATTAAATAATTAAAATTAAATAAAATGTAAAGAGATAAATTAAAATTTAATGTGATTTTTAATGTAATTTTATTGAAAATATAAAATTTTCGATATCAAATTTCTACTGAAATTGTTGCTGAGTTACATAAAAGAAGTTCTGGAACCTTCTTATTTAAGGTTCCGGTGCGCTTCTGCTGAATTGAATTAGAACATATCCCCAAAACTATGAAGTACAGGAGTTGGGTTCTGGAGCAATTTAAGCTCCGAGTAATCCTTAATATTCCGAAACAAACATTAAATCGTTATATAGAGATATATAGGCATATATACAAACAGTTTCATTCCTAAAAACTAAATGTACTAAATGTACATTCAAAGAATGACTTTCGTAACGCCGAACAATAGAATGTAAAGAAACGTCAGAAATATGACATCACTCGTGTGGGCGGAGTTAATGGTGACCTTCATCTGGACTGTCATTGGCCAAATTCAAGCCGTTGTCCTAGCAGTGTACATTTTTGCTTATATGCGTCCCGGCAGAGACTTTGCTTAGTTTTTCATCTCTCCAGCTTTTCAAGTAATACCTAATGTCTCCACAATGTAAGCTAGAAACGTGTGATATTTCTTAGCATTTCAAATTTGATTCACTCTGATATGTTATAATGCTTTTAATTGATAGGTTTCTATATTCAGTGCATTATTTTTTGCTTTATCCTTACGATAAGCCTAGGCAACACGGCGCCGAAAATGCATATATTTTATCTAATATATATTTTAATCAAATACATATGAAAACACTTGTATTATGCAGGTAGATGTTTAGTAGATAAGCATATTACATATTTTCCCATATAATACATTTGTATTTTCAGAGCAATGCTGCCTGAAAGTGTTTTAAATGTTGCAGTAGTCTTTATTATGATGATTCATTGAATGATATATTTTCTCTTTCATGTAAAATATTTATTTACTATAAATAAACTTCCTTTTAAATAGGATTTTAATTGTTTTATTTGATTATGACAAAGCACTCAAGGCCTATCAGAGTATGTTTTCCTGGCCACGCCTTCGCGGAGGGCTTTCGAAGGGAAACTGGTTAGCATATTCATTACACATGCGGAAAATATTAAAATGACCATGCACCCAGCCCGTTCGTCGGGATTTGAACCCCAAATCGAAGTAGCAGTGTGCATGGACCTTACCGCTGTGTCGCTGTTGGGGCTTTAAAAACTGATGTATGCATACCGATACAATATATACTAAGTGTATAATATATAAGTAATATACTAATGGCGCAGTCATGAATCCTTTCCTTTTAACTTCTGGTTGCAGGCATGATTAGGTGGATAAGGCAGGAGGAATAAGACGTTGACAAAACTAATTTCCGCAAGTTATCATCTTTATTTGTATGCATATCAATATTATTTCTTTTGGAGACAAATTACTTTACGATCATAGCTCAATACAAACAATTTTTTAAACACATATAAAAAGCTACGACGCCATTTTAGGCAAATAAGCAGCAGCGTGAAAATGTAGTGTGCTGCCAGTGGGAATGCTTAAGCGAAAGAGAACGCAGCTGTTCAAAGGAAGATGAGAGGAAGTGGTAGTTTCAGTTCGAGTCAGGGAAAGTTTTGGTTTGTAATTATTTCATTGGGCAGGAGGTATCTGCATTAAAACGTTGCGTAATTTAGAATGATCTCACATTTGGGAAAACAGATGAATTCAGGGAATGAGTACCAAATTTGAATGTTAACTGAGGTCGCCAATTACTTTTTAAAGCAGCTATCATATTTTGTTATATCATATACATATTAGATATAGATATAGATAGATAGATAAATAGATATTGGGCATAATTCTGCATAAAAGCAGAATTTTGCAAAAAACAAAAAAGCAGAATTTTTGCTCCTGTTGTAGGAGGACCCGTTTTGCCCTCAAAATCTATTGGGACTTTATAAAATCTACGCCGAATACAAGGTTGTCGATTTGCCTGTTTTAATTTACTGCAAACATATATTGATCAGCCGCTCATTGTATTTACTTGTATAGTATTTATACGAACTGTGATTCCCCGGTATTCATCTATCCTCTACCTTGCTCTACAAATTTAAAAATTCGATATTTTGAAACGTTAGATTATTTTTACTTCTTTAATAAATATCTTAAGAGCCAAAAGATTAAATGCACGTGACAGGAGTATTTATAATCATAACAATGGCGACCTTTTATAATCAAACACTTACGATTATAAAATACTTTACTATTAGACTAATGAAAAGAAGTTCTACCTAACTCGAGATTATTTCAATGATCTCTAAGGAAACAAAATTCTACTAGAGTTGTAATGTATTTTTCTTGAAATTTTTATTTTCAGGTGAAGGATATATAGTAAATTTAGAAATTTGATACATTTAAAGCGTTAGATTTTTTTTCGTCTTTAATAAGTGTCTTATGTGCTAACGATTAAAGATAAAACGCACGTGACAAAAATATTTGCAAATACAGAAGTAGGGACTTCTTACAATCAATTATTGTGATTATAAAATAATTTACTATTAGAATAATGAAAATTAATTACTTAACTCGATATTGTTACGTACGTACGGATTCGTTATATATTGAATGCACAAGTCGTAAAAAGTTAACAAAAATTTATTCTTTCTGCAAGAAATAAATTAAAATGCTGAAATATTTCTTCACAGATATTCGCACAATATCACAATATCTCAAACGTTTAGCAAAAACTCAATTCAAAACATAAAATAATTCTGTCTCACAGCGAAATCGCTACAATCAATACAGCATTAAGTAAACAAACAGCAGTTCGCTTTTTACAGCTACAACGCTGTATGTAAGTAAAGCGTCGACACTTGAATCGGAGAAATTGCGCTTCGTAACGACCGCAGCGCTCGTAGCGGTGGTGATGTCGAAACACAATCAGTAAAACTGCGCATGCTCCTTTTCTTTTCAGTCATTGGTTGTTTTGATTTGGTTTGTATGTTTGATTCTACCGAAATCTTGTTAGCTTCTAACGTGCTTTGGTTGTGTTATTTATAACTTATTAATTTTGTACTTTTGTACAAAAGGCTCTTTTCAGAACCAATTTTTTTTTAATTTTCTCTAATGGCGTATTGATACTGCGGATTAAGGATTGCAAAAGTAAGATTTCGTCGAAATCTGATGGAATACATTTCTACACGTTTCCTTGAGACAATGCGTACTTAAGGAAGTAATAAAGAAGAGTTTTAAGGAAATAATAAAGAAGAGTTTTAGGATATGTATTGTTGAAATCAAAGGTAAAAAAATCTGATAATTAAAAGAATTATTCCCCTATATTTTCTAATAACGCAGGTACAAGTTTTAAATAAAATTTTAAAAAATCTTTTTTTTTATTCTCTTTCAGAAATATTCAGAGAAAATTATGTACTATTTAATGTATTTCACTATTAAAATAAAAAGAGAGCTAATTTGAAATGGACCGAATTGAGCATTAATTACAAATTGATTTTTTCATTTAAAAGATGCCTCAGAAGCTAAAAAAATCATGTCATATTTGAGAAAGTATTTTAGGTGGAAGCTCTGTAAGTGGAGAAGAAATAATGCATAATTTTAATGTTAATAACAATAAACTTTGCTTAAAAATGTATTCTTTTCGTATACTTAGGACTCTGAAATACTGTACAAATAGAAAATATATACATTTATATATATAATTACGACGCAATTGCAAAATATTTACATCCAATCGTGTCAAAACTCATTGCGGCCTCGCCCATCTTACTTCCAACCTCCATGACGTCACTGCAGGGGAGTGGAGGAGGGGAAGAGATTTAGTTTACATCGCCACCACTGCAGTGGATTGGCGCTGCAATTTGGCGTCATGTTATAGTATGGG